>CALNHX010003963.1:0-46627 GCA_940337035.1 Agriotes lineatus | reverse complement strand
GCTAGAAGTTTCAAATCCCGTATACAACGGTATATACATAAGTAGAAAGAGGCTAGTTATCCCCCACTCCTTTTAATTCGATTAAGCCACGCCCCTTTAATTCGCGGATTCGCGGTTTAATTCGCGGATTTATTCGCGGATTTCGCGGTTTTATTCGCGGATTGACCTAATTAATTTCGCGGTTTGATCTAATTAATTTCGCGGTTTGATCTAATTAATCACATATGAAGTTTGATATGTAATTTACATATGTGCTACTGATTAAATTACGCATTAGATTTTTTAATTTGCTTCTGGAATTACACGGCGGCCATCTTGGATTTCTGGCGGGAATATTTGAAATTTGAATTTTTACCGATTTTTTCTAAGTTTAATTTTTTGAATTTGAATTTCCCGGGGGTGTCGGCCATCTTGGTGCGCGCGCACTTCTCACGGCGGTTGTTTTTAATTTTGAATTTTTGCGGAAATATTTGAATTTCAAACTGGTAGATCTATTTCGCTCTTCGAAGCTGCTGTCTCTCTCTTGCATTCACTCGTGGAAATATTTAAATTTAAAAAATCTATTTGCGGCGGACCCGAGTGGGAATCGAACCCTAGTTTTCTGGTTAACAGTCTTAGCACCTTACCGTTGTGCTATCGAGGCGACTTGGAAATATAGGATTTGAACAAGACGTCATTTCGCAGCTGTGCCGTCACACCGTTCGAGTTGAAACAAATTATTTTTTCGAATATATAAAATATAAGAACGGAATTGTGCCGTCTAGGGCCTTAGAAACTTGTTAATAATTTTAAAAAATTGACTTTGTAACTAGTTTTGCTGTAATTAATTTAATATGAGTGACGCTATCTCACTCAGTCCCATTGATTTTCTACAGCTTTCTCTTTTCCATCCCGTTTGCTACCTATGCGTAATTACAAAAGACGTTATCGCTCCAGGCAGACTTTCTATTTAGCCGGCGATTGTGTAGGGCTTTTAACCGTTGCATAGAATTCCAAAGTTTTATATAACGTGCCTAAACAGGATTGTTTAGAAGACTGTAATTATAATTAGCATCGTAATGGAATGCACCAAGATTTAAATCAGCATGCATTGTTCGTCTGGATCGAGCAGTACGTACTCCAACGGTTTCTAGTCTTGCTTGGTTGACAGACGACAGAATGCACGGTTACCGGTCAGCGCAGCCAACGGCTTGGCGCTAAAATCCCTGTGACACAAAATCTAGTGGGATAAGCTTGCCTGGTTAATAAACCACTCTAGTTCGTATGATTTTTGTCGCTTTTAAAAATAAATAGACATTATTTTTTTCGTGCTTGAGTTTTATAATTACGCTGAGCCCTTTGTGGCTTGATTACGTCATGCCGAAGCCTGCTAGTTTAAAAATTAAATGGGGGATAAGAGGTAAAGCCAGATCGTAAATATAAAAACGAGTTACAAATTTGATTTTAATATATTCCTGAAATACTAAGTATGAAAAAGTCTTGGTTTTAAAGGTTTGAACATTGTACCACTTAGCTGTTCTAACATTATACTTCCATATACATATTATAAATAAATTTTAAATGTTATTTTCGACTGAGTTTTAGCTTCTTATAAATTACAACAGTGCCCTCGCCCATATAAAATAAGACATACGCATTAAATAAATGTTTTTATTGTATAAGAATGGTTGTCCCCCATAATTTTGAATAAAAATCACACAATTTCGTTGAAAAATGTTCTGTTTCACTTACAATTTTACAAAACTGACATCACGTTACTTGAAATTATACAAAAAACGACATTTTTAGCCAATAAGCGATAAAAAATACGACATCCCACATCATTTCACTTAAAAATTATCACGTTTCGTCTTACAAAACGCTTTATAATAAAGAAAATGATGTAAAAACAGTTGTAAGAGTTATTTCTAAGCATAATTTTGCAAATGTTGTACACTTTTTCTCTAACTTGTGGCAGTTTTAGCAAGATTTGAATAAAAAACAGCCATTTCTGCAGCAATTTTAGTAAGATCTGAATAAAAACATGCAATTTCCAAAGCATTTCGTTTAAAATGTTAGAAAATCGACATCATCTCCCATGAAAATTTATAAAAATCGGCATCTTGTCACATTAAATTCTGTAAAAACGACAAAAACAATATTTTTTTCACAACTTTCATTGAAAAATAGTAAAATTTTACGAAAATACGTCTGTGCTGGCGACAAATGAAAATAAATTTGAATAGAAACACGCAAAAATTACGAAAAGACGTATGTGTTGACCCCCCAAAGTAACAAAAATTTGAATACGGAACCCTATTTTATAAGTAAACGTCTGAAATTGGGTCATTATATCGATAAAAACTGCATTTTAGTTTAAAAAATTCCAATATAAATGCAAACGGAGGAAAATAAAAACGCAATTAACCACAAAGTAACATAATTTTGAATAAAAAAACACAATTTCGTTGGAAAAATGTTCTGTTTCACTTAAAATTTTACAAAAACTGACATCATGTCACTTGAAATTATACAAAAAACGACATTTTTATCCAATAAGCGATAAAAAAATACGCCGTCTCACATAAATTTTAGAAAATCGACAGCATCTCCCATGAAAATTTATAAAAATCGGCATCTTGTCACATTAAATTCTGTAATAACGACAAAAACAATATTTTTTTTACAACTTTCATTAAAAAATAGTAAAATTTTACGAAAATACGTCTGTGCTGGCGGCAAATGAAAATAAATTTGAATAGAAACACGCGAAAATTACGAAAAGACGTATGTGTGGACCCCCCAAAGTAACAAAAATTTGAATAAAATCACACAATCATACAGCATCTCACATAAATTTTCGCAAATATCGACATCATGTCACATAAATTATACAAAAACTGTCATCACGTCACTTGAAATTATACAAAAAACGATATTTTATTCAACACACGATGAAAATTGAACAAAAATCACGCAATTACAAGCCATCTCACATAAATTTTCACAAAAATCGACATCATGTTACATAAACTATGCATAATTTTGCAAATGTTTTACACTTTTTATAAAATGCATCGCTCAAAATTAAAAGAAAGAGCAATTTCGTTGAAAAAATCTACTACCACAATCATTTCGATAAACAAAATTCAAAAAATCTTATACTTTTGACGGAAATATATGTATGTTGACCACAAATTAACATAATTTTTAAATAAAAACGCGCAATTCGTTGAAAAAAATATTCTGACACCACCAAAACACGCAATTTCATTGAAAAATATATATATGTTGTCCACAAATTAACATAAAGTTGAATAAAAACACGTAATTTTGTTGAAAAAATGTTCCGGCCCCTTCATTTCACTTAAAATTTTACAAAACTGCCATCATAACACTTGAAATTATACAAAATATATGTATGTTGATCACAAATTAACATAAACCTGAATAAAACACACAATTTCGTTGAAAAATTTGCAAATGTTTTACACTTTTTTATAAAATGTATCGCACAAAATTAAAAGAAATCACAATTTTCTAAATTATATCACGCTATTATGAAATCGTAGATTGATTTTTTGAAATTTTACACTTTGTAACTGTAAAATAACTACAAATACTAATATTTTAGCTTTAGACTTTGTAATTATTGCAGATTCGAGAAAAAAAAAACAAAGCAGAGTGGAAATAAAAAACATAAACACTTTGTAATAAACAAATATATTGTTCTTATTTCTTATAATACTTAATAATATAAATATAAATGTACAGCAGAATGTCTTATTTCTAAAAATTCGCTAGCAATTTACAAAACTGTAGTTTGAGGTGCACGACATTTCAAATTAAAAAGACTGCAAGTAATAAAATCAGAAATTCATTGTGTAATTTTAAAGTTTAAGATGCACCCAATCTAGAATTCCCTTCGTTTTTGGTGTTGATGACATCTGCCTTAGAGGCATTTTTCTAACGACCCTTTTTTGGAGGCGTTTCCTTATCGGCGTTCTTCTGACTGAACCTTTTTGATGTGGACTTGGATGAGTAGATGGTGTTTTTAATTTATATTCTAAATCGGACTCGCAGTTATCAGTTTCCATTTCGGTTTTTCCTGTAGTATCAGTCGGGGTTGGCTTCTTTTGCTGTTTAGGTTTAGCTAGCAGCACATTAGCAACGTTAAGGTCTTTGATGTACTCAGCAAACTGTAGGCGTCCGGGTGGATTAATAGTTTTTCGAGGCCGCAGAGTGTCATGAATTAAATCGACTATGTTAGACGCCGGTAAAATTTCACCCTTTATAGTAACGGTGCCCTTGTGATCCCAGCTCACATCGCTTGAGGTACTCAAAATGCGTAGGAAAACTTCAGCTTTTTTCTTAAAAGTTTTGGGAAGTGTAGATAAAATAACGGCATTTGATAGGCTGTCACTGGTTGTTTCAATAGGTATTTTGATTGGCTGCCGCGCCTGGTTTGTGAAATGAAGGAATCGTTGTAAAACCTGATTGTACTGGATCCATTTATCGTGATCAGTTAATTTGGAGTTTAAAACTTTTTGCATTTCGTCATCAAGCTGTGATAATATATTTTTCTCCGCATCATTGCCAGCCTTAAGACGTTGGACAAATTCCGGCGATACAATCAACATCTTCCGCTCTTTGTCCATTTTAGTCGAAAAGGAGCTCAGTCGTTTGTTCTAGTAGAGCCGTCGTGAATAAACTAGCTTAAAATCAAGACTTTCATAATAAATATATAAAAAAAATATGACAGGTACGGGAATCGAACCCGTATTCTCTCTCGAGATCAGAACTTGAATCTGACGCCTTAACCATTCGGCCAACCTGCCTCCCTATATAAACGAGCACTCTCTGCATAATTAAGAAAACATATAGTTTAAAAAGCCTTCTGCATACAATTTCAAACAATATTTCATATAAATTAAGCCATGCACAAATTTCTAAATCGGTTTTGATATATATTTTATCGAAAGATTGGACCCTCAGCTACCGTTTTATTATTTGTCGTGATGCGTCATCGATGAATTTTACAAGAGCCAGCCTGTCTGCGATGTGACGTAGGTAATGTCTCCATACCTTTTTATTTTAAAATTCTATAAAATCAGAGGTCCAAACTGCTGCCGCATCAGGTAACAGAGTACAATGGTTTAAAACGTGTTAGTGCGGCATCAGTCGGGCCTCTGTTTTTATAGAATTTTAAAATAAAAAGGGGTGGATACATTACCTACGTCACATCGCAGACAGGCTGGCTCTTGTAAAATCAACGATGACGCATCTCGACAAATAATAATAAAACGGTAGCTGAGGGTCCAATCTTTCGATAAAATATATATCAAAACCGATTTAGAAATTTGTGCATGGCTTAATTTATATGAAATATTGTTTGAAATTGTATGCAGAAGGCTTTTTAAACTATATGTTTTCTTAATTATGCAGAGAGTGCTCGTTTATATAGGGAGGCAGGTTGGCCGAATGGTTAAGGCGTCAGATTCAAGTTCTGATCTCGAGAGAGAATACGGGTTCGATTCCCGTACCTGTCATATTTTTTTTATATATTTATTATGAAAGTCTTGATTTTAAGCTAGTTTATTCACGACGGCTCTACTAGAACAAACGACTGAGCTCCTTTTCGACTAAAATGGACAAAGAGCGGAAGATGTTGATTGTATCGCCGGAATTTGTCCAACGTCTTAAGGCTGGCAATGATGCGGAGAAAAATATATTATCACAGCTTGATGACGAAATGCAAAAAGTTTTAAACTCCAAATTAACTGATCACGATAAATGGATCCAGTACAATCAGGTTTTACAACGATTCCTTCATTTCACAAACCAGGCGCGGCAGCCAATCAAAATACCTATTGAAACAACCAGTGACAGCCTATCAAATGCCGTTATTTTATCTACACTTCCCAAAACTTTTAAGAAAAAAGCTGAAGTTTTCCTACGCATTTTGAGTACCTCAAGCGATGTGAGCTGGGATCACAAGGGCACCGTTACTATAAAGGGTGAAATTTTACCGGCGTCTAACATAGTCGATTTAATTCATGACACTCTGCGGCCTCGAAAAACTATTAATCCACCCGGACGCCTACAGTTTGCTGAGTACATCAAAGACCTTAACGTTGCTAATGTGCTGCTAGCTAAACCTAAACAGCAAAAGAAGCCAACCCCGACTGATACTACAGGAAAAACCGAAATGGAAACTGATAACTGCGAGTCCGATTTAGAATATAAATTAAAAACACCATCTACTCATCCAAGTCCACATCAAAAAGGTTCAGTCAGAAGAACGCCGATAAGGAAACGCCTCCAAAAAAGGGTCGTTAGAAAAATGCCTCTAAGGCAGATGTCATCAACACCAAAAACGAAGGGAATTCTAGATTGGGTGCATCTTAAACTTTAAAATTACACAATGAATTTCTGATTTTATTACTTGCAGTCTTTTTAATTTGAAATGTCGTGCACCTCAAACTACAGTTTTGTAAATTGCTAGCGAATTTTTAGAAATAAGACATTCTGCTGTACATTTATATTTATATTATTAAGTATTATAAGAAATAAGAACAATATATTTGTTTATTACAAAGTGTTTATGTTTTTTATTTCCACTCTGCTTTGTTTTTTTTTTCTCGAATCTGCAATAATTACAAAGTCTAAAGCTAAAATATTAGTATTTGTAGTTATTTTACAGTTACAAAGTGTAAAATTTCAAAAAATCAATCTACGATTTCATAATAGCGTGATATAATTTAGAAAATTGTGATTTCTTTTAATTTTGTGCGATACATTTTATAAAAAAGTGTAAAACATTTGCAAATTTTTCAACGAAATTGTGTGTTTTATTCAGGTTTATGTTAATTTGTGATCAACATACATATATTTTGTATAATTTCAAGTGTTATGATGGCAGTTTTGTAAAATTTTAAGTGAAATGAAGGGGCCGGAACATTTTTTCAACAAAATTACGTGTTTTTATTCAACTTTATGTTAATTTGTGGACAACATATATATATTTTTCAATGAAATTGCGTGTTTTGGTGGTGTCAGAATATTTTTTTCAACGAATTGCGCGTTTTTATTTAAAAATTATGTTAATTTGTGGTCAACATACATATATTTCCGTCAAAAGTATAAGATTTTTTGAATTTTGTTTATCGAAATGATTGTGGTAGTAGATTTTTTCAACGAAATTGCTCTTTCTTTTAATTTTGAGCGATGCATTTTATAAAAAGTGTAAAACATTTGCAAAATTATGCATAGTTTATGTAACATGATGTCGATTTTTGTGAAAATTTATGTGAGATGGCTTGTAATTGCGTGATTTTTGTTCAATTTTCATCGTGTGTTGAATAAAATATCGTTTTTTGTATAATTTCAAGTGACGTGATGACAGTTTTTGTATAATTTATGTGACATGATGTCGATATTTGCGAAAATTTATGTGAGATGCTGTATGATTGTGTGATTTTATTCAAATTTTTGTTACTTTGGGGGGTCCACACATACGTCTTTTCGTAATTTTCGCGTGTTTCTATTCAAATTTATTTTCATTTGCCGCCAGCACAGACGTATTTTCGTAAAATTTTACTATTTTTTAATGAAAGTTGTAAAAAAAATATTGTTTTTGTCGTTATTACAGAATTTAATGTGACAAGATGCCGATTTTTATAAATTTTCATGGGAGATGCTGTCGATTTTCTAAAATTTATGTGAGACGGCGTATTTTTTTATCGCTTATTGGATAAAAATGTCGTTTTTTGTATAATTTCAAGTGACATGATGTCAGTTTTTGTAAAATTTTAAGTGAAACAGAACATTTTTCCAACGAAATTGTGTTTTTTTATTCAAAATTATGTTACTTTGTGGTTAATTGCGTTTTTATTTTCCTCCGTTTGCATTTATATTGGAATTTTTTAAACTAAAATGCAGTTTTTATCGATATAATGACCCAATTTCAGACGTTTACTTATAAAATAGGGTTCCGTATTCAAATTTTTGTTACTTTGGGGGGTCAACACATACGTCTTTTCGTAATTTTTGCGTGTTTCTATTCAAATTTATTTTCATTTGTCGCCAGCACAGACGTATTTTCGTAAAATTTTACTATTTTTCAATGAAAGTTGTGAAAAAAATATTGTTTTTGTCGTTTTTACAGAATTTAATGTGACAAGATGCCGATTTTTATAAATTTTCATGGGAGATGATGTCGATTTTCTAACATTTTAAACGAAATGCTTTGGAAATTGCATGTTTTTATTCAGATCTTACTAAAATTGCTGCAGAAATGGCTGTTTTTTATTCAAATCTTGCTAAAACTGCCACAAGTTAGAGAAAAAGTGTACAACATTTGCAAAATTATGCTTAGAAATAACTCTTACAACTGTTTTTACATCATTTTCTTTATTATAAAGCGTTTTGTAAGACGAAACGTGATAATTTTTAAGTGAAATGATGTGGGATGTCGTATTTTTTATCGCTTATTGGCTAAAAATGTCGTTTTTTGTATAATTTCAAGTAACGTGATGTCAGTTTTGTAAAATTGTAAGTGAAACAGAACATTTTTCAACGAAATTGTGTGATTTTTATTCAAAATTATGGGGGACAACCATTCTTATACAATAAAAACATTTATTTAATGCGTATGTCTTATTTTATATGGGCGAGGGCACTGTTGTAATTTATAAGAAGCTAAAACTCAGTCGAAAATAACATTTAAAATTTATTTATAATATGTATATGGAAGTATAATGTTAGAACAGCTAAGTGGTACAATGTTCAAACCTTTAAAACCAAGACTTTTTCATACTTAGTATTTCAGGAATATATTAAAATCAAATTTGTAACTCGTTTTTATATTTACGATCTGGCTTTACCTCTTATCCCCCATTTAATTTTTAAACTAGCAGGCTTCGGCATGACGTAATCAAGCCACAAAGGGCTCAGCGTAATTATAAAACTCAAGCACGAAAAAAATAATGTCTATTTATTTTTAAAAGCGACAAAAATCATACGAACTAGAGTGGTTTATTAACCAGGCAAGCTTATCCCACTATATTTTGTGTCACAGGGATTTTAGCGCCAAGCCGTTGGCTGCGCTGACCGGTAACCGTGCATTCTGTCGTCTGTCAACCAAGCAAGACTAGAAACCGTTGGAGTACGTACTGCTCGATCCAGACGAACAATGCATGCTGATTTAAATCTTGGTGCATTCCATTACGATGCTAATTATAATTACAGTCTTCTAAACAATCCTGTTTAGGCACGTTATATAAAACTTTGGAATTCTATGCAACGGTTAAAAGCCCTACACAATCGCCGGCTAAATAGAAAGTCTGCCTGGAGCGATAACGTCTTTTGTAATTACGCATAGGTAGCAAACGGGATGGAAAAGAGAAAGCTGTAGAAAATCAATGGGACTGAGTGAGATAGCGTCACTCATATTAAATTAATTACAGCAAAACTAGTTACAAAGTCAATTTTTTAAAATTATTAACAAGTTTCTAAGGCCCTAGACGGCACAATTCCGTTCTTATATTTTATATATTCGAAAAAATAATTTGTTTCAACTCGAACGGTGTGACGGCACAGCTGCTAAATGACGTCTTGTTCAAATCCTATATTTCCAAGTCGCCTCGATAGCGCAACGGTAAGGTGCTAAGGCTGTTAACCAGAAAACGAGGGTTCGATTCCCACTCGGGTCCGCCGCAAATAGATTTTTTAAATTTAAATATTTCCAAGAGTGAATGCAAGAGAGAGACAGCAGCTTCGAAGAGCGAAATAGATCCACCAGTTTGAATTTCAAATATTTCCGCGAAAATTCAAATTTAAAAACAACCGCCGTGAGAAGTGCGCGCGCACCAAGATGGCTGCTGACACCCGGGAAGTTTAAAATTCAAATAATGGAACTTAGAAAAAATCGGAAAAAATTCAAATTTCAAATATTCCCGCGAAAATTAAAAATGGCCGCCGCGTAATTCCAGAAGCAAATTAAAAAATCTAATGCGTAATTTAATCGGAAGCTAATGCGTAATAAAATCAGTAGCACACATCAAAAATAATTAGGTCAATCCGCGACATTAATTAGAGCATCTGATTCGCGGTTTAATTCGCGGTTTAATTGACTTTTAATTGATCCGATTAAACAAGATGGCCGCCATGTCCCAACACAAAATGGCCGCTATCTCCCCAACTGTTCTACTTTTGCTTTCTAAATTGACACGTTTGTAGAATAACCGTTTCCAAATTACATTCTGGTTAATTTTCTGTAGGGACAGTTTTCATGTTTATAACATTGGCTAGTGTCGATTTATATTTATTTTGAAGTTACTACACAGTAATTTCAAATTACTCAGGGTGACTCATGGCAATTAAATATAAAGAGGACATTAAAGAAAACAACTGTGCATAATAAACAATACGTCAAAAAATTATAATAATCCTTCAATAAATTAAGATATTTAATTGCCTAAATTTTTTGGTGGTCACTGGAATGAATTTATATGAACATAAGTTCGCACATTGCAATAAGACCGATTTTGAATAAAATGTAGAAGCAACTAGCAATTGTTTGGGTATTTCAATTACATTTGTTGCATTAGATTAATATAATCTGATTTAGCCAGTAGTTTTCGAAAGTCTGCATCGGATCCTAATGTGATTTTTTTCTATGAGCATACTGTACTTCTACTGAGGTCAGTATCTCTCTTCTGGTCTAACCCTACGTAAGGGTGTAGTGACATCATGTTACAAGTTTGTTGATGGCGTGCTTCCAGGATTTCCTGTTCTGGGCGTGATGGGCTGCTTCCTGTAAGTTCTCCCTGATCAGGTTCTTTAGTTGATTCACCTATCGGGACGGTGAACGTCTCCTTGGCCTTCGGCCGTCGAGTTTTCCCTTGATAATAAGTTTTTCCATTGCCTCTCGTCTCCTGGCATTATGTTCGAAGTACTTGAGGAACTATTGGTTCACAGAGGTCGACAGTTTCGTTTCTACGCCGAGTTCTCTCAGGATCGAAACATTGGTGTGGCGTGCTGTCCACGGTATTCGGAGCATCTTTCTATAGCACCACATTTCCAGAGCGTCGATTCTAAGGTGGTCTGCCATCTTCACCCTTCTAGTTTCTGCCGCATATGTTGCCATGGGAAAAATAAGAGTTCGGACCAATCTCAGTTTCCCCTTGGCGGTGACGGAGGTATTTTCCCATATCCGAGTGGGTTTTGTTGTCGAATTCCTCGCCATCGCGATGCGCCTGCGGATTTCAGGCTCGCACTCGTCGATATTGGTATGACAGACCCTAGGTATTCGAAGCGACTAATGACCTCATAGCCAGCGACTCTCATGGCATCTGGGTTGTTGTTGGGATGGTCTACGATCATCACTTTGGTTTTCGTGTTATTAATTTCGTGTTCATACACTCTGCTCCGCGCTTCTAGTTTCTATATGACAGTTTCCAGTTCCCGCTCGTCTTCCGCTATTATCAGGACGTCATCAGTGTAACATAAATTGCTGATTTTCTTACCACCAACTGTGATGCTACCACTCCTGTCTTCGTGCACCTCTCTAAAGATGTATTCGCTGTAAACGTTGAAGAGGAGAGAGGATAAGATGCACCCTTGACACGGCATATTAAGAACAATAACTGTATGAATTTTAGAACAGACGTTGCAAATTTTAGTAATATCTATACCTATTCTATACATTTTATTAACTTTAAATCTAGAATTAATTATAAAAATAATACTAATATTACAATTTAGACATTCGTCTTTCCTGTGTATGACATTACTTGTTGTATGACTTTATTGTAGTTTTCGTAGAACAAAGAGTTTTCTTTGGAATTACTGCCTTGAGGAACTGAACCCAATTATTAACTATATTGTTTATCAAACAGTCGTTCGTTACTGTCTCAGAGTTTTGTACTTTTATACATATACTCATACGCTATTAAAATTCAAAGCGCAACACCAATTTTATCAGACACAGAAATTTATACCACTTTGATATGATTCGTGTCTTCCACCTCATTGGGCAGCGCTTTGTGAATTTAATCCAATTTTGCAGTTCTTTTGCGTACAAAGGCTTTTATTGCGATAATACATTTTGGCTAAATACGTTGCATTAATAGGAGAAAAGTTGTTGATTACGGTATATTAACCTCAATTTTTCTTTATATTTATTCCACACATGAAAAACCCTGATTTGGAATTATATCTGTATATTGTAGAATACATTAAAATGTTAAAACGTGTGTGATTCTGAATATATTTGATGAGGTTCCAATCCAAAAATGAGGGAAGACAGAGTCGTATAGCAAACCTTCGAAGTAAGACCAGAAGAAAAGAGTAAAATGGGAAGACATTGGTAGACAGGGTAAAAACAGTAGGGTAGCAGAGAGGAACAGAATGGAATACAGTGAGATAAAAAGTGCAAGAACAAAAAGGGCGAAAGCTCCATGAAAGGATGTGTGAAAAACTGACACACATCAAACCTTACATCTCAATAGCAGAAAGACTCAGGAAATAATAATTTTCACATATAATCTCATAAGAGCATTAATTCTTTCCTGAAATTTTTTTGAGTGCGTTTCAACAACGTCGTATTAATTTGCCCGAGCGGGACGCGAGGGCAAATTAGGACGTTGTTGAATGCACGAAAAATAATTTACGGATATGAATTAATGCTCGAATGGAGATTCGGTAAGAAAATCGTAACGACACAAACCCTAAAAAGAAGTAATGTCTACTTACAATAAATTTCCAAGAATTTTTTTTGTTGTCTTGGATACGGCTCGTCAACTAATTTTTCTATTGGTCATTAATGAGTGTCGTACGATTTTCACTTATAATACCATGAGTAGTCAAAGTTATGTCGACTATTTTTGCGGTGGTGTCACGAATGTCCATTGCGCTTTGGTACGATTAGGACGAGTGCGATAGCACGAGTCCTAATCCAAAGCGCAATGGACATGAGTAGTGATACCACCGCAAAAATAATCTACTTAACTTTTACTAAGAATGGTATTCGAGGGACTATTTAATGAACCAAACTACTTTTTCAAATTAGTTTTCAGTAAATCTAGCAACAAACTACGCAATTTCTATAGTAACAGAACACTAATATTGACTTTTTCTAATAAAAATCGCATTTGTTAAAAATAGTCACTTGAATACCTTCTAGGAAGATATATCCACTGATATTTTTTTGATTGGTCAAGAAACTTCAGAATTCTGGATTTTCATTGGTCACTTTTTGACAGATGACAGGTGAATTGAATAGTCATAAAAATTATTATTTCAAGCAGTAGTTTAAAAAGGTAAACTGTGATTACAAATGTTTTAAATGCTTTATAAATATTTAAAACCATGGCCTTATTACGCATTCCAAGTTTCATCATCATGGAGATTAAAAGACAGGCATTTTGAACGGAATTTATTTATGATGCCATATATTCCGCAAGAACAGAAATCATATTTCCGCTAATTACTCCACGATAAAGAAAGAAACACATGTTAAGTATTAAAATTCCAATTTAGGGATTGCTGCACGGTGAAATATTTAAACTTTCCGCTCGGGAAAAAGTTACTTTGATTTACATGTGTCGTTTTATGCCGTGCAATCTGTCCCCGAGTTTACTTATTAAAAACGCAAAATTAATTGGTCGGAGTTGTTACCCTGCGTTTGGGATCTTACTGCTTTGCAAACTTGGGCTTTTATGAACGTCGTTAAAGCTTTCAGTCCGCCGAGTTTCTAAGTTTAAAATCAACAACTTTCAATTTTTAACTGTTCCGACTTTTAATGCCTAGACTCCAAGTTTTTGTCCAGGAGTATCTTAGCGCCTACGCCTGGATGTTTCAGAAATTTCATAACTCACAACTCTAATTAAGCCCCACTTGTCCAATTTTAACTTCTAATCCTGCTGGTACGTCGCGAATTGCTTTCGCTGATAGATACAGTTCCCAAGTAACGCGAAGACGAGTGTGCGTGTTCGTCCCTTTGGAACTCATCTTGATAAGGAGGAAGTAATTGAAATTCGAAACTTTAAACTTCGCACAATAAATTTTCCACAAGTACGAGCTTCACGTGGTGTCATCTTAAGTTTACAGAATGCGAAATTATTTTGCTTTTATTTTGTCGGTAAAACTTATAACAAATTTGTGTATCAATTAAAATTGTTTAGATCCAATACAAAGTTGTCCTTGAAGTTTAGCAGCTGTCCATAAATACTTCGTTAATTACTCTGCAAACAAAATATTGTATTCATGTACAAAATTTTAATTTCTTTCTGCAAAAATACTAAGAAAACGTTAACATTAGATCTTTGCAACACTGTGAACAAATTTCAAGGCATTTTATCCATGTATCCATGTGTAGTTATTTACGCTCCTACTATCCATAAATACTTCGTTAATTACCCTAAAACCAAAATATTCTATTTATATACAAAATTGAAGTTGCTTTTTGCGAAAATACAAATAAAACGTTAACATTAGATCTTTGTAACACTGTGAACAAATTTCAAGGAACTTTATCCATGTATAGTCATTTACGCTCCTACTATCTATAAATACTTCGTTAATTACGCTGAAATCAAAATATTCTATTTATATACAAAATTTAAGTTCCTTTTTGCAAAAATACAAAGAAAATGTTAACATGAGATCTTGCAATATTGTGAAAACATTGTGAAAATTTGCAAGACACTTTACTCATGTATCCATGTATAGTTATTTACGCTCCTGCGATCCATAAATACTTCGTTAATTCTAATTAACTAATAAAACTGGTCATTTGAAAAAGCAGGCGTATTTAGAATATAAAATAAATATCAACAATCGTAATAAACTAAAAATGTGGCAAGAACTGAAAAACGTCAACGTATGTAATAACAAATCACAATATGACATCCCAGATGATCTCAAGAATGTAAATGAAATCAATCAATATTTTATTAAATCTATTCCTGTTACTATTTAAATTCGATGATATCACAGATGAAGTTACTTCAAAAATTATCGATAGTATTACTACTAAAGCGTGCGGCATTGATAATATTTCAATCGACATGATAAAAGTATGTTGTCCGTATATTACTGCTGTTTTAACTCATTTAGGGCCGGTTGCAGAAAGCAATGTTAAGTCTCGTGTTAGCTAACATCGCGTCAAAGTGAACAAAAACGAATCAAATCTCAAATGCTTATGGTAACTAATACATTAGTAAATAAAATTTGATGCGATTTTGTTCACTTTGACGCGATGTTAGCTAACACGAGACTTAACATTGCTTTCTGCAACCGGCCCTTAATAAGCTTCTGTTGTAGAAATCAAACATTTCCAAAAATATGGCGACAATCCAAAATCACACTTATTCCAAAAAAGTTCACCCTGTAGAATATAAAGATTTAAGGTCTATCAGCATCTTTACCTGCAATGTCAAAAATAATGGAAAAAGTAATAGTACTTCAACTACAGCAACATATTGATAAATATAAGCTGCTGCCTGAATGTCAGTCAGGTTTTAGATGAGGACACAGCTGTACTATAGCTTTAGTTAATATAATTGATGATGTATTAGCTGCTAATGACAAAGATTATCTTACAATCTTAGTGCTTTTAGACTTTAGCAAAGCCTTCGATACTCTTGATCATGATATTCTAAAAGCTATTTTGCATTATGTAGGACTGGACGTATCGGCAATCAATCTTGTAAATTCTTACTTAGCAGAACGTACTCAGAAAGTTTATCTGGATGGAAACGTTTCCGAAGCTGCACAGGTGTCGTCAGGTGTACCACAAGGGTCCGTTCTTGAACCAATCTTGTTTACAATTTACACGAATAATTTAATAAAGCACTGTCTGCAACACGGTTAGCACCATCTGTATGCTGACGATACACAGGTATATCTTTCGTTTCCAACTAATAAACTAGACGAGGCGATAAATAATATAAATGAGGATTTACAGAACCTTTCTGAATATTCTATGCGGCATTCTTTATCTTTAAATCCAAATTTAAAAAAATGTTATATTGTTTGGTAATAAAAAGAGTAGATCTAGATTTCGGGATAGAATAAAACTTTATCTTACTTCCCGTGAGGGATGAAATTTATAATCTTAGCGTTACTATTAATGATTCCTTAAGATTTAAGACTCACGTACGGACTTGCATAGGAAGAGCATATTCTAACTTAAACTTCTGTATGCTAATAGATATAATATTAAATAAAGAACTTCAAATAATGTTGTGTGACTCAGTCGTTCTTTCTCACTTCAACTACGCGGACACCTTATACGCCCACTGCAGTGATGCGGATGAACGTAGAGGGTTACAACTTGTGCAAAATAATTGTTTACGCTTAGTTTACGGCGTGAGAAAGCATGAGAGAATTACTCACAAATTAAAAGAAGCAAAGTGGCTTAATAGGGAACAGCGGAGAAATATTCACTGTGCTGTTCTGTACTATAAAGTAATTATCACAGGAGTTCCACCATATCTTTGCCATAAAATAAAATATAGAACAGACATTTATAATCTTAATCTAAGACATAAGGGCCTATTAACTATGCCTAATCATCGTACTTTAATCTACTAAAGAAGTTTTTTATATAACGTCTGAAAATTCTTCAATAAGTTACCCTTAGCATGGAAAGATCAGTGACTAACTAAATTTAAATCATTGTACAAAAATAAACTGTTGGAGGAAGGTGTTTGATGGGCTAATTTGGTATATTATGTAAGCTTTCACGTTGCATCAACTATTACGTATTTGTGCACTTAGTTAATATGAGCAAGCAGTTTACTTGGGAGGGTGGTAGATCAGAACCGTTCCTTTTGTCCCTTAATTAATATATTTGGTTGTTACTATTAGTAGTTAGTTAACAATGTATTTTTTTTTGTATTCTAGGACAATAAACATTATTATTATTATTATTATATATAAAATGGAATTTTCTTTTTGTAAAAATACAAAGAAAACGTTAACATTACATCTTGCAACACTGTGAGCAATTATAAGGCACTTTATCCATTACCCATGTGTAGTAACTTAAACAGCGTAGCTAGATTTTTGTTAAAGAATTATATTTTATTTTACCTATTCTAAGAGCTATTCTATACCTTAGTATTCAAACACGATTTCTAAGAAATAACTCTATGCACACGCAGCAACGATATAATGCACTATTTTTACCACCGTATATATTGGTTGTTTATAATTAAAAATGAATTCTACAAAATGAAACACTAAATTACTAAATCAAGTGACTTTGCTCAGCAGATCAATTTCAATACTTATTTACCTTTCTGGATGATGGATTCGTTCGTTCATTAATTTATTTACGATTCTTTACGTTTATTTGAAATTTGACCGCCATGCTAGAAAACTAATAGTAAAGTGAACATTAATATCAGACCTAAATTGTGTCCCTGTTTTGTATGTGTTCCATTTGATCCTTGTGAATACAGTTGTACACATGAATATGATTGAAATCTTCTTCCTGTACATCCATTTGCATTACTTGCTTATCTCAAACCATATAACTTCGTTATATCGGTGAAACTGTATTTTATATCTAATTAGTGTTTCGATAGCTCTATTTTATGACGTCATGGGATCATGTAGTGCTCTTTCGATCAATAAACGAGACAGGAAATTTACACTACTTTCAAAGTGTGCAAACTTCTTGTGAAGATTGTTCAAAGTGCTGAAGTTACTTTTCATAGACGGTCATAGCTGCAGTTAAAATAATCTCAAGTCTTTTTGTGGCATTCTATTGCATTTCGCAATGTCTATTTAGGTATATAACGAAACCAAGTGATTGTTAGTAATGATAGGGTAAAATTTCACAAGTATAAAAATAGTAATTTATTATACAAGACGATAAAGTTAAATTTTATCCACGAGTGAATCGTTTAACGTCGAGACGAAGTCGAGACGTTAATGATTCAAGAGTGGATAGAAATAACTTTATCGTCGTGTATAATACAATATTTTTTTCTATAGCAAGAACTTTAACAATTTCAAAAGAAAATAATGACAGTCCATCACATTTCAAAATGTCAGTAGCTAGATTGGGTTGCTACGATAATACGAAGCTGTCATATTTAATTTAAACAAAAGTTAGAAAATTAAATTACTTTATCTATCCTTGATGTTAAAGTGCTACTTTATCTACCCTTGCTGTTAAAGTAAAACTTGACCTTTTGTTTTGAGTTGATAAAAGCACACTTTAACATGTGCTATAGAAAAAAGTTATATTATCTTCTGTCATCAGCAAACTAGAACTACCTGTTGCGGTCCAAAGGTATCGCTCTAAATTTCCACGCGGTTTTGCTACAGATCCGGCAATTCCGAACGGGTGGCCCAAATAGCTTTTAGTGATTTTTTATTTCGTGCTGGCGGTCCTTTCTTTCGAAAACTTTCCGTATCCAGTCAGGGTAAAGCTATTTTCTGACCTCCATTTCCTTTTCGGAATTTGAGGGCAATATGAGTATATGCGACAGATTCGGTCTTATGGGTTTGGTGTATCAGTTGGCCGCCGACAAACGAAGCTGGGATTTGGTTATTTCTCTTTCCACATGGTCTAATACCCTATCCAATTTCAAGTATTTTTAACTCCATATTCTCTCCTCTCGTTTCAATAGGGTGTCTAGATTCACCGTGAAACCTATCAAAAATCCGTTAATGTGTGAAGTAAACTGTCAAGTTGCAGAGAACCATTTCTTTTTTGTCAGATATAATTTGCTTTGAATGTTTTCTGATTTTATACTGTCGCCTTTTGTTGCTTAAATTGTCCTTATATCAGCGTCCGTTTGAGAGGCATTGTCGTGATACATGATTATGATTATGTCATTTGAATATTTTTTTGAGCGCATTGTGGAGCTTACTACAATTAGGATTGCTAGTACTTTCCTCAATCGATTCCACGCGCTCTTATCAAATCATATCTTTTTACTTGTACGGTACCCGTATACTATTCGTCCATTATATCCGTTGCAGTAATTTGTAGGTTAGCAATTTGAATTCTGGGTTGTTTATTTTTTCTTATTTTTTTCTTGAAATTATTATCTCTTTGTAGCGTGTTTTTCGTCGAAACTCGACTACTCCGTATGGTTCAACGGAGTGATCAGTTTTTCAACCTAACGCCCATAACTATTGGTTTTTCTTTGTCCACTTTCTTCTTAATAGAAGAGTCACGATAATGCTCCACTTTTACGCCATCTTCTACTATTTTTCGCGATTGACGTTATTAGTTAAGTGATACGTTGGCCACTTAATACAATCGGTCCATTATCTTTGCGACCTTGCACGGGGACAGGTCCCTTCCATTTCCCTTGCACAATTATTCTTTCCAAATTGTCTGCTTCCTGTCTAACTACACGGCCGAAACATTTTAACACACGGGAGTGTGCAATATGGGATAATCGTTGTAGTTTGTTTAATGTTGACATGACCGATACATTCGTTCTTCTGGTTGTCTACGGAATGAACAGAATGTGCCCCCAGGACCAAAATTCAAACAAATCCAGCTTTCGTTTGTCTTGAGACTTCAATGTCATGTTTCTGCGCCATTAAGTAACACCGGAAATACAAGGGTATCTTAGTCTCACGGGTACTGTTACAATCCATCCACGTTTTATGTAAACTTTTGGATTATTTTTCGTTTTATCGCGTGTGATCTGATTTCCTCATTTGAGATCAGAGTACCTAGGTAGATATATTGTTTAATAATTTGACGCTGGCTTATCTACCGTTTATAATAACCATATTAGCTTATTACGCGTTTTTTATGCCCAAGACTCCGCTCCGGCATTCTGTTTGGGCTAGTTGGTTAGAATATTAACAGGATACGACGTTGATATTTTTGGATATTCGTTTATTGTCACATTTTACCCGAAACTTCTAACATAACATATATTTGTGCTAGACTCTAAATCTGTCCTAAGCGTTTTTACTAATTTACGTCTTGTGTTTGTCCAGTTACTGGTAGTTGTTTGTACATGATCTTGTGAGCAGTTTTTCTTTGTCCTTGTTTTTTGACGTAATGTTGAAGTTTTAGCTCTATATTTAGATTTTATCTTTCAAACTGATGGCGATCTCGCTCTTAAATTTGTATTTCGTATTTTTCAAGTAATTACATCTATCTCCATTCATGGTGCTTCTGGTATCAGACATCTATTAGGACAAAGTTGGGCATGAATTTTAATATGCTGAAGTTTTTTAAGCTTTGTCAGTATATACATAATTTATTGTAGGAGGTCACCAGTTATTCGAATTATTTTTTTTATACCACCTGCGAAACGAAGCTGTTTCATTATAACATATATTGGTATTCCCTTGGTTTCCCAATTGGGCATTTTAAGTGCATACCCAAGCACTGTTATAAATAGTTACATTATGTATGATGCAGCATTCAAGGTCTATATTACTGAAGTTTTTATTTAGTTTTATGGACATGGTTACTTTGGTATACATGCTATTTATTAGTTTCAAAGATCGGTAACCAAAAACCTTTTTTCAGAATTTTTAAGATACTGTCTAGTTCTCCCATTTGGACCCTTTCTGGAAGTCGACGAATACGTACTATGATTAAGAACCTACATATCTGACATACCCTTCGTTCATTTTATTTCGATAGTTCCGTTTCTTCTTAGAGGTTTCTTTTATTTATTTCTATTGTAAGTAAGGTCTGCATAAATATAAATATTTTCCTGAAGCGATCGCTTTACTAATTTGTTAGTATGATGAAAGACTCAACTGAACACCATGGCTTGCACACCAACGCTACAAAAAACATCAGAGCTTAATTTTTCTTGTTGACTAGTTTGAATTTTAACTAATTCCTCTGACACAAAGCAGAAAAATTAAGCACCAAATGTTTTTAACATTTTTCTTGCTTTAATGCGTAGATTAGCCTTTGATAATGTAGAATGTAACACTATCCAAACCACGAATATTGATCAAAATTAATGTAATTGACAAGAGAGAAGCGTTTAGGGGTTAAATATAGTTAATTGGTTAACATTTCCAATTATAATTGTGCTCCAACCTGATAATCGAGAACGGAGTGGGCTAAGTGTAGCTATTTAATTGCTTTATTGGCAGGTATAGTAACATCGTGTTGCTGAATTTGATTGTACATAATGGGCTATTCATGTGAATGAAACTACTCTATATAAGCTATTACAGGTATGTCCATTATTTTAACTTGTCAACCAAGTGCTCAATGAAACAATAATACTCACAACTTTTTTTAGTAATCATATCTTTATTTTGTTGTCTACTCACTTTGTGGACAGTAATGAATAATGGAAAGTATAATAGAAAGTGTGATAGAAGGAAGGAACACACAAGGCAGACTTAGACTACAATATACGTATATCATACCACAAATAATAGCAGCTTAGGCTACAGCTATATAGAAATAAAAAGACTGCCAAAAGAATTAAGAGAGGCCTGAGACAAACCAATCCACAAGATTGATTACTTAGAGAGAGCTTGAAGTCTGTAGTTTTGATAATGCCATCTATGAGACATATTTGGAGCAAGATATAAGATTCGGAAACAGATAATTATTATTGCCTTCTAAATCAGAATCCGATTTTTAATGATCTTATAATCTTTACAGAAATTGAAGGCATTGATTTAGCTACCTAGGCTTCTGAGGTTTTCTGTTCAAATTTCTTTGATGTAAGTGGTGAGGTTTATCTTTTCTATTAGCAAATTACTTTTATGCAAATAAGAAATGAGAAACAGTGTCACATGTGTCAAAGGAAGCCAACGTTTCTCTAAGAACATATTGCTTGGTATTTCAAAATCTTTCCTAGCGAGAAAAAAATTTGCCTCCATTTAATATTTTAAAACTTCGTCAGCCACCTTCTGTTTTTTCCATTTCACTCTGTCTTGTGCGGTGTGATAGCCTGATTTTTCCTTAATATTGTCTAACCATTTACGTTGTAAGCGCCCTACACCTCTTTTATATAATCGTGCTCGCCATTGTACCACTCTCCTGTTCTATCTTAAGTTGTCCTGTTTTGCCACATATCCTGCCCATCTCCATATCTTGAGACGATACATGTATTAAAGAAAATTATTATGGTATAACATTTTAATTAAAATGTGTATTTTTTTTAATACAGCAGGTTGCTAGGCGAGCGAAACTGAAGTTCGACAGTAGGTATATATTTATCGTATCCGATAATAAGTTAACTTTGAAGTATTTTATTTTCCGTAATACACAGGATGGTGAGAAGAAAATTGGAAAAACCTAGAAAATTGTTTTTCTGAGTAGGTGGTTGTGAGTTTGTTTTTGACACCTTCTGTCAACTTTTTCAAATAACATTTTTGGATAATAGGAAATAGGCGACTATGTTCTTGAGCCATTTACATATTTTAGAACCTCCCCATATATAGTCTGTTCACTAAACATGAAAACACAAAGTGGCCTTTGATTTCTAAAATTTCATGAGTGTACTTCCAAAATGCATCTTTTGTCTAGGAATGTACTTACTAAAAGTTACTAAAACAAATAGGTTAAGACTGTGACATTTAATTGGCATCTGTCATAACTACTTTTAAGGATGTTAAACAAATACTGTGTTGAATACTATTGATGTATCATTTATTAATAAGTATTTTTATTACATTTTATAAAAGTTCAGGCAAGAATTTCCAGAATAGTATGTACTTTGACACTGAATTAATGATATTTATTAATTGTCATTTTTAAATTCAAAGTCACCTTTATGCAGGTATGGAAACCTTTGCAAAACAAAATACACAATCTCTAGCAGACAGATTTTACATATATGCCAACTTCAAAAAAATTTATATGTTTTTGTGTTTACTGAATGACCTATACCAAAGGATATATTATAATTTCAGTAAAAGCATTTTGAGGCTTAGAAGATGCAGGGACTTTTATCAACAACAAAATTTTCTCCTTACCAAATAAATGGGTAATAGAAAAATAATAGAAAACGTTTCCATGTGTCCAAATTTGTGTAGGTCACTTTATACTACTGAAACAAAAGCAAATATATTTAATGTTGTGCGAACTTCATTGTTGAAAAGCAGAGTGTATTGTGTACTTTGGAAGATAAAAAATCCTCACGTCACATCACTATAAAATCACTGCAGATGCTCTTATTAATCACATATTTAGTTAATTGCTTTACCTTCAGCTTCTGTAATGGATATTGCCGCACTCTTTTTATATAAAAAAAAACATTGAACCAGAATTTATTGATGAAGGTAAAATATTGAACAATACACGTTTGCTTATGGCACTTAACGAGACTCGTTAAGATGTTCATAATCAAACGTGTATCGTTAATATCTATAATACATCTAATTCCTTGGTGTTACAAGTACCTAATTACTTTAAAATTATATATTAATTATATAACTAAGAAAAAAACAACGCGTCTAAACGGTCTAAGTCACTGAATAAAAAAAAATTACACCACGTGATATGCAATATATGTAAAATGGTGTTGTATTCACATAGTGGCAATAGCTGGAAGCAATTTGAAAAGTAATATTTGTGTTCTTAATCTCTAGAAAATTAATCTAATGGACCATTTCCAAATTGTTTCGAATTTATAAACGCTGCTAAGAAACTTGTATCATTGTTGAGTTGAAATGCTTCTAACATTTTAACTTTTTATAGTTGACGTCTTTTTCAACGTCATTGTATGGCTTACGTATTTGTATTTGTGTGTGACCTTCTTACTTTTCTCAGTTACCGAGAGCCGTATATTGATTGATTGATCTCCCGGTCTATTACCGATCTTGTCGACTCCGGAAAAAATTAAAACTTTGCAACAGCACTACCAAGGCTTTGTTGAAAATTACAATATTACAGTTTTGAAAGCCTTTAACAAGTTGCTACCAAGTTACTAAAATAATATTCGGTGTATTTAGAGATATATTCCTTCAAGTTCACCAGCACGCGATATTAAGTCGTAGGCTTGTTTGCTTCATACAAATTAATTCCCTTTGGCGTTCGTCTGCAAATAAATGTATTCTCAGCCACTGTTGCCAACGCAATACACCGCAAGACGCCTTACTTTGAACAAAACGTTGCAAAGAGCGTCCTCGCGGAATTAAGCCACTCTCGGTTAACCAGGCAACTTGCATTATTTCGTAACGTAATTTCGCAAAAGACGCTTTGCATGTCCTTGCAGGAAGCCCTTACCTTTTCCGCAAAATAAAACTGCGCAACCGAGGGAATAAGAATGGGGATTTCCTGAATAATAAAGGGCATATGTCCGATGGTCTAGATTTCCTCTGGGACGAGACAGTCCTGCTCATTTTTCAGCACGTTATTATTTACGGTCCCGGAACACAAATTACCGAAAACGGGTCGTTCTTAAAAGTAAAACGCGTGGCAACTGGAAATGAATAATGAAAACGTCTTTGGCCAGAACTCTTGCTCATTTTATAACTGCCTATGCATATTCGTCTCTGGGCGATCGAATTAATTTTTCTCGGGAAAAAAGTGCAGGCATTTTGATTAAAATTCCACCTATTATTGCAGGGAGTACTTCGGTGTATCTTTCGAATCTTTTTAATCCAGTGACTCTTACTTGAGCCGGAAAAGTTCGCCATATTCAAAGCTCTCGCTTAATGCATTTCCTGGTTCTACTGCTGCTGCTTTATTAAATTATACAAACCGACTTTGTTACTTTGTTTGATTTGTGCTTTTGGGATTACCAAGCTCTTTGCGGGCCGTGTTTAACCATTCCACTCTGATGAAGCTTTTGTGATTTTCCTGATGGCATAACCGTTCCGAGCAGTCTGCGGCACGTGTAGGATCACAAATTATGTATACTATAACGAATATGGGAATTTGTGCTACACGCAATGTGAAAGCCATTAAGCGAAACGTCATATTTAAAGTCTATTTGCATACGGGGCTTGATAAGTGGTCGATGCTACGCAGTATGAAAATGAGTTATATAATACTGAAAGATGTTAATAATCGTTGTTTGATAATAATTGTTTTTTTGCAATACCTACTTGTAAAGCTGTATTATATCTACGAAAATCTCCATGATAAAGTAACATTTTAACGATGAGTGTGGATAAAATGCTACTTTATTCACTAGTGAATCAAATAGTCTATAATCTATAGCAACTAACAAAATAAATACGTGCTCCCGTGGTAACTATTATAAAAACAGGTAACATCATATTTATTTGAAATTATTTATTCAATTTCAAAACTTATTTATATAACTAAATGTAGGTATTGGAAAGAATTTGATATGCCACACGTGAATAGATTTTCTCCATTCGGGAAAATTATCTCATTCGGCTTTGCCTCGTGAGCTAAAGTTTTCCCCTTACAGATAAAATACCTCTTCAAATTCTCTTGTGGCAGACATAAGACATAACTTAATTCTCTTTTATTCTATAAGGGTGTTTGTTGTATTGAATGATTTATGACAAATTCATTATACCAGGTGACCGCTTTCAAAACCCAACATTTATAATTTTTAATAAACAAATGATATGTCTAACGTAATTAATGTCTAAGGACTCAGTCTCACCCCCCACCGCTCCCCTCTATAATTTAAAATTCTAATGTACCCAACTTTTGGTTATTAAATAATTTTTTTCTAGTAGCTTTGTGATATACCATGCTTTTGCTATGTTCGGTTTTGAAGCCGGTCACCCGGTATAATACCGGGTGGCCATAAATATCTGATATCACATTACCTTTGGAATCAACACCGCTTTATTAAAGCGATGATTCCAACTAAACTAAATGTCATTAATGTCATCACAACTAAAATTCCTATCTGTCAAAAATTATTACAGATTGCAATAAGTATTGAAGTTAGAACAGGAGATTTTTATAATCGAGTCGTAGGCTAAACTGCAGAATCTGGGGCACATTCCCCTCCTCTTATTTGCATTTTATTACATTTCATACCAATACTTATTATAATTGAAATATGTATAATGCTAACCAACATTTATAAGTAGCTAATTCCATGGCTACCGGGATCTCAGATGTTTATGGCCACCCGGTACAAAGACAAAATAAAGCAACAGTAACACATTCACGAAAAATTTTTCTGTATACAAATATTTCAATTCAACGACAGTGAGTAGTTAGAAAAAAAACATTTTTCCTTCCAATTTATGCGCTGGTTATAATACCGATGTGGCCATAATTATACCATGTGTATATGCTGACTGCACAACATAGGAAATTCGATGTTAAATTCTTGTATTCTATGTATTATTTGTAACAAGGTGCCGGCTGGTGTAGCTTGAACAAGCGTCCACGTTCGATCAGTAGAGTTAAGCAACGCTCTTTCTGGTCAGAACTTGGATGAGAGTTCCATGGCTGCTTCTCTCGGCGCCTCGTGATACGGCTGTCACGGAAATAGTTGGTCCCTGATGGTGACAGTCGTTAGTGGGGTTGGAAGTCCCCATAAAATGTACAGCGACGCCTATAATTGCTCTAACAGCTGTTGGCTGAGTACCAAAATAAAAAAAAATTAAACCTGATTTACCTTGCGGTGTAGAGGCTGGTGCTTCGTACGCTGTGTGCGGTGTGTGTCTTCGTGATGTGTTGACCTTGTTACTCTATCTCTTAGATATGTGGTTCTGAGTAGAGCACAATTAATTTGGTGCCCAACTGTGAATGGTCTCACCGATCCTAATTTCAATCGCCAATGCTGCGGAAAAATTCCGGCTCCCTCGGGATTCAAACCGAAGACTTGCTTAACGCAAGCTTAGCGCTTTCCCAACTGCGCTACGCGATTTCTATATGTTAAATTCTTAATGTTAAATTATTGGTTTCCCTATTAATCCTAGAGCCAAGGTGTAAATACAAAAGTTTTAGGACTCGAATCAGTTTGTCCATTTCAATTATTATATTACTTTCAAAGTTTTTCTACAAAGCAGAAAAGTGAAAAATGTGTGTTATTTTAACCGACAAACGTAACTTAATTCAACTTTTTATATGAAGAAATAACTGTTGTAATACAGGTAAAATACCATATATAAAATTGTTCCTATGAGAAAAATTATCACTCTTGTGGGAATTAGCAAATTAAGGGAATGCTGCATTAAAATCTTAATTTTAGGTGACGTTTGTCGGCAAAATCAGTATACCGGCGACACTCAATTTCCATTGCTGCTCCTATTCTTTTTATTAAGTATAGATTGCATGTTTTCCATATTCGAGAGGTTTAACCTGGACGGGGCTGTGGAACTGGTGAACGACGGGACCGCCATCTGGAGGATGCGTAGTGCCGGGCGTTGAGAGGTGCCACCTGGACGGAGCTCGGAAGTGGGTGAACAACTGGGCGGCCCCCTGCAAGATGCGTACTGTCGGGCGTTAAGACGTTTTACTTAGAAGGGGCTGTACTGCTGGTGAACAATGGGGTGGTCTCCTGGAGGAGAAGAGTAGCTTCGGGGCGATTCGCATGCTCGTCCGCTATATATGCTTCCGTACTTTGTGCGAACGCGGGGTTCGCCTGAAGAGATTGGAGGGCAGAACTCCAGGGCGAACGGGAGGAGTTTAACCTGGAGGACTTGTCTACCCAAATCTCTTAGGCAAACTTGTGGGTTCGACTTGCAGATCTTGTGTGTCTTTTACTGATAATCTTCGAGGTATTTAGATACCTTTCGACCGTTATTTTCAACGGCCGACTTCACACTGAGGATCAATTCGTTACTTTCCACGGTCGGCGTCGTAATGGAGATCAATTTGCTATGTGTTGATTAAATTTTTCTATAAGTATTTTTCCAGGAGTCGGCAGGAGTTATTTGATCCATATCGTGTTGTAGCTGATCGAAATCTACTATTTTTTTACCAAACGTGCAAGTAAAGTTAATAAATTGGTACTACCTTTGGAATTTAGTCGTTGATCAGTTATGGACAGGGTTGCGATTTAAAGGCTGTTCAACTGTGGCATGTAAACAGTGTCATCTTTGTTCTCGAGGAGGGGAAGGTTTAAAATTTGTATTAATTTCTTCTTGGGCTTAAAATGTAGACAGCGGGACGCTTGCATCAATGGCCACCATGAACCGTTGCGCGGTAAGCGGGCGCAATTAATAAATTATATAAAGCTTTACACGCCAACAAAAGTATTTGAGATGGAAAACTTTTATAACTTACAGAAAACTATTATGGAAGTCAGTAAAAACGATATTATTATACTAATGCGAGACTTGAACGAAGCCTTGGAGCATGAAATAGGCACGAGGACTGAAAATGGTTATGTGGAAATCATAAACTTCACATTGGTGGTACATTATTTACACCCAAGAAACAGTATAAAACAACATTAGTTATTCCTAGAACAAACAATTGACAATCAAGTATATCGCATTAGTATAAGCAAAAATGTATAAATTACCTTATAGATGTCCGAAATGAAAGAGGTGCTCACGCAAACACAGACTATTGCCTATTGATAGCTAATATAAAAATAGAATAAAACATGAAACATAAGGCATAATTATTCAAAATAGAATCTGACATAGACAAAGCCAACAACGTAAATACGAAACGCAAGTTCATAGGAAGTTGTCAGGTGTAGAACTGAAGAGATGGACTATCATATGAAAATGGAAGAGATATCGTAAAGAACTAAAAGAAAGAAGACATGTGAATGTACACTGAGTGCCAAAAATCAAAGTCCTGCAGAACCATCACATAGGAAAAATAAGGGAACAAATGAGATGTAAAGAGCGTAGTTTCTATACAAATGATGAAAAACAAGAACAGATATGTCACTGGTGTACACCAAACAGACCAAAAACGTAAAACATTAAAAGACGCAGAAATGCATGGAATAATTAGCAGAGCAAGCATTAGAAATTCCAACAAGTCTTTGCCAATAATTGAAAAACATCAGTATCTAAAATTTACCTTAGCTATTACGTTATCGTAATATTTGTTAAAATTACAATCCTCGAGAGTAATTACGTTGTATTTCATTATTGATGTTGTTTGCGTGCTATTTTTCCTTTTTTATAGTAATCATAATTAGGAAATTTGTTATGCATGGATAGCTTAATGTTGATTTTCCTGATTTTTCCTCGCTTAATGAAAACAAGAATAAAATAACCCATCAATTAGCTGAATTTTCTTCTTAATTTAAAATTTATTTGCTGTCTAACTGTTTAGGTCTTACAGCACTGCTATAGCTTTACAATAATTTTGATAATTGAGTGTCCTTCAGAAAATTGATTAATTTTGAAGTTGATTTGAATACAATGTTGAATTTATCACTGATTCCCTAACCTGCACCTGGCTGTATACGAGCCCTAACTACTATATGTTCGGACACTTACTTATTTAAAATAAAGGCTTCAATCATTTCACGACACTTGTTTTTATTTAACCTTGGTCAAATATTTTTTAAAGGTACATTTGTATAATGTAGATTTTACACATTTATTATAATTATTTATGTAAGTGAAAATCTCTAGAAAAATAAATAGTATACCGGGTGAATGAGACCACCCGTATCAGTATTTTTTTTCAAGAACGGTGAGTCGTAGAGAGTTAGGATAAAAAAATTATTATAAAAGTCATACTAAAGAATCGAATGGTGATATTATTTCTCGAAAAAGTCAGCATCACGAGTAGTTTTGTCAACACTGTCCAGAACTATTGTTGAAAAGATCGTTAAAAAAGAAGGAAGTTTTGTAGGAAAAATTATTTTACCACTACCACCCCTTTTAAGTAATATTCGATTAAAGTTATTAAATTTGAAATTCGTTGTTAACAAACAAAATTGAAAAGTTGGCTTTTAAAATCTAGTTACCGAATTAAACAATGTTACACACACGTTTTAATGTCAATAGCATTTTGAACAGGTATATTGAGCGAGCGGATTACAGCTGCCGCCGTCTCTCGCATCCCAGTCGCCACGCCTCCCGATCATGCCAGATTTCCTCCAAGTTTCTACTTTGCATGGCTTCTTGAATTTCATTTCTCCATCCTCCTTTGGGACGGTCTCGTTTTTTTTCTTTCTGGTGGCATCCAGTCCCATATACGGTTTGGCCACCTTTATTCTGGCATCCTCTGCACGTGTCCGTACCATTTAAGATGTTTGACCTCTATGGTTTCTATAATGTCGATATCTACCTCCATCTGTTCTCCAATTACGCCGTTTCTTACTCTGTCCATTCGCGTAAGTCCACAACAGCGTCTCCAAAAATCCATTTCCATGGCTTTTAATTTTTGTCTATTACGTGTACTTATCTCCCATGTCTCTGAACCATACGTGGTTATACTTTCTACTATTGTCTTATAAATTCTGCGTTTTGTTTGTTTTGTTATTTTTTGGTTCCAGAGTACGCTATTTAGCTATCTAACGCAGTTTTTCCTTGATTTACTCTACTTGTTATTTCTCTTCTGAGCTGTCGCCTTTGTTTGTAATTTTCACCCCCAAGTATTTATAGCTGCTACTGGCTTTTACTGTATCTTGTCCTAACTTCATATCTGTTGCTTCTCCTCCCACTACTACGTATTCAGTCTTGTCTAGGTTTATTTTTAGTCCCTAGTCTTCATATTCTTCTTTCAACTTTCTGAGCATGTAGTGTGCGTCAATTTCGTCTGTTGTTAAAATTACTTAATCGTCAGCAAAATGTAGACTGTACAGTATTTGGTCTCCTATTGGAATACCCATTTGTCCACATTTCCTTCTCTATCTAGCTAGGGCTTTGTCCACGTATATTTTAAACAGTGTCGGTGACACACAACAGCCCTGTCTTAGACCCTTGGTTACCTTAATCCATTCGCTTTTATTAGGACCAACTTTTACTTGAGCTGACATTCCCTCATACATGGCTCTAACCGCTCTTATGAGGTGTTTATTTAAATGTCTTTCTTCTAGTGCTTGCCATAATTTTGTTACGTAATATACTATAAAGGTTGCTCGAAATTGTTAGCTCTAGTGGGAAGGGGTTGATTGTAGGTTTCACGAACAGCGGTTCGGTCATGATGAAGGAGCTTCTTTCGATACCATCGCAATTACTTCTACCTATTGTTCAAATTGAACCTTCAAGATATATACAATAATTCTTATGCATTAATTTCAGACGTTTTTGCTGTGGTTGTTGTTGCAGTGGTTTTAGTGATGTAGTCGAATATCTGAACAATTATAAGTAGTAAAAATAAGTTTCCTGTCATAGTAATAAAGCAGGAAGAACTGAATAGTTTCAGTCATTTGTAAACGCACTGTAAAGTACCTACTAAACAACATATATTCCTGTATTTTTTTATTTGACCAATAACTAAAATCCTATAATTGCAATGCCTTACTTTCTATGAAGTATCCATAAAGAATAATTAATATTGTATCGCAGCACTGTGGAAATGTTTAGAGAAACATGTTAATCTTTAAAAGGGTCTAATCACAAACTCAGTGTAAACTGATTAGGGCAAATAACCGATGCCTACTCTAAATAATACCCAAGTAATCTGTTTTCGAGTCGCATTATTTGTCCATTTCAAGCTTGAAAAATCTGATTCTGATGACGGCAGGGTCTACTTAACTGACATCGGCAGACGGTAACACAGAATTTCCATTATTGCTACTAATTGGACCGCTACGAAGCCGATTCTCGATTGTCGCCTGCTGGAAACGTGCTCTCGAAAAATATATAAATGTGGCTATCAAACTCGATACATTACTCCAGATAAAACATCTCCACGCTGCTACATCAATTTCTGGCAATAATGGATTTTCTGCGCGAAAGACAAGCCTGCGAGGCATTAACTATGAACTTGCGACTTTATTAGCGTTGCATAGGAGAAAATCTGGGCCATTCGAAAACACACGCCGAAAAATGCCGGCGTATTTGAAATTAAAATTTAACAGGCCTTGAGTTGATTTATTTTGTTTGAAATTCTTACCTTCTGTTGAGAGAGGCAATGCGTAAAACAATATTAGTTTTAAGTAACGAAATGTAAGTCTTACAAAACATAACGAGGGTTTGTTTAGTATTAAAGTTGCTTTTAAAGTATAATTTATCGCTATATACACGTGATCTATTTTTGAAATTTACATCTGTTCTCTACAATTTACGGGGGTCCTCGACCGTTCTTGTTCGTTAAACAGGATGCGTAAGTAAATATTATGAACGCGGCAATTAATTTTATGTGCATATTCTTGATTCAAAACCAGCCAAGCAAATTTCGCAGACGAGTTAAGCTAAATAAAGCTCCATTTTAAAAAGGGTAAACAAAGACTGAAACTCCTGTGTTGTATGGCAAATATTGAAAAATAAAGGCAGCCTTTCGGTTTCGTCGGCTTATTATTCAAATTCTAAAACATTAAATCCTGCAAACAAAATCAGATTTCGGCTTTTGGCGTGGGAATTATTATCGCTGCTTTCACATGGCACCGGTGGGATAGACGGATAGACGATACTTTAACATTCTGTATTCAAATTTTATGGCAAGTTATCTCCAGCTACATAGAGTTGTGTCTGACTCAATTGGGAATCTTTACTACCCAAATATGGGGTTAAAAGTGAAATATGAAAAATTTGAAGTTCAGAACAGATGTAATATCTCTGGAGATAATCGGAATTTTATATTCTGATTGTCAGTTTGATAAATCATAGTTTCATAAAAACCGTGTTTACCAGACCTGCTAAACTATATAAATGTGTACTCGAAGCACCTCCACCAAATATCATTGATGTCAGTTAGTAGTTTACCAATATCTAAATGTAATAGTTTTGGCTAGATGCATACTGATTTTATAATATACGTTTACACTTAAACCAGCAACCAGTTTTGTACTTATCGCTAAAAATTGTAAATTGTTTATCCCTGCAGCCTTAAATCTTACAACTTTGTGTAAATCATATATATTATTAAAAAACCAGCAACATGCAGTGTTTTACATATTACAACGTTGGTAACTTTACATATTACCTCTAGGGAATTACATTATATAATATAAGTTTGGACAGTTAAGTAAACCTAATTATGGCGCCATCGGTATAATTTCTCGCCACAATTATAGAGATTTCAGTATCATTCTACCCTTGTAGGATAAAGGTAAACGTCCAGCATTATTGAGGTAATTTATCTATAGGTACACATAGACAAACATATTTGTTTAATGTCAGCCTAAAATATATATTTTAAAATTAATGTATAATCTGCCGATGGTTGTAAATTATATGAGAGTCTTTCTATTCCCGTTATATTAGTTAGTGATTTATTTGTTTGGGTTCGATGACCACTTTTTACACTAATTAGCGAAGGAGGCTCGCCTTTAGGAAGAGGAGAGTTAACGATATATATTTTTATACGTGATTTCCTGAGGTTGCTGCGTTAATTAGAACACTGGGGCCAAGATTGATTATGTGTGACTTATTTAATTGGTACATATGTGTATATATATACGTATGACCAATAATTACTACAATTTAAATAATTACGGTGCGTGAGTAGCGCTAGCGGTGGTTGTGGCTTTTCTCGTTCCTCTGCGGAGCTGTGATTCCTGGCTCGAGGTTGGCAAGGGCTCGAAGAGGCGTTGCAAAGAGAAAAGTAAAACCCGAGGGACTACTTCGGCTTGGGCGTGGCGGTACCGGGGATAAACAGTAGTTCGGCCTCCTGGAGGGTGCGTAATATTAGACGTTGAGAGGTGTAACCTGGACCGAGCTGTGGAGTTGGTGGAGCATCCTCCTGGAGGAAAAGAGTAGGTTGGGGGCGACCAAGAATGCACGTACGTCGACTATGCTTCCGAACTTTGCGTAGAGATTGAATACCAGAGCTTAAGGCGAACAGCGTTGGTGGGTTTCTAAAACTTTGCTGCCGCAGCTCCGGGGCGAACTGGAAGAGCTCGACCTGAAGAACTTGTCTGGCAAAGCTTTAAGTGAACGAGTTGGTTCGACCTGGCGACTTGTCTGCTTTTGCTGCTCTCGGAATGTTTAAACACCTTCAGGTCGTTATTTTCGACAGTCGGTGTCGCAGAGAGGGTCACTTTGCGTTTATTAAAATGTAGCTATACTTGTTTCCAAGAGTTACCTGGCGTTATTTCATTTGCATCATGTTGTAGCTGACCTGAATCCGCGTATTTTGACACCACACATGACCGACTCCCTTGGACTGCTAGGTAAAATGTATAAATTTCTGTTACCTTGGCATTTAGCCGTTGGCCAGTTATAGACAGCATTGCGTAAATCGAGGGTTTAATTTGCTTTCAGAAAAAAGCGGCTTAATGGCCTGTGTCAAACCGTTAGCGGAGGTTGCATGTAAACAAAGCAGTCTTTGTTGCGGGGAGGGGACAGTTTAAAACTTGTGTCAATTCGTTGTTCGGCTTAAAATGTAGACATCGCGACGACATCCCCAATGGTTGCCGGGGAAGGTGCGCTGGAGCGGGCGGTTTAATTAAATTCATATCAACGATTAACATAGAACTGATAACGTATATGCGCATTGAAACTATTAAATATAGTAATAAACTAATGCGGCTGGATAACTATTTAATTATATACATTTAAAACCTTTCCAAATTTGCAATCAAGTTTTTTCTATTATTAACTGTACTATTATGGAGCTAATTGCATATTCATTTGTAGATCTGAAAAGATACAAATCGTATGGAAATATTATATTATGGACATTTTACTAACGTCACCTCTATAGTAAGATATAAGTATTTTCCATTGTTTTCTATAGGATCGCCACATTTTTAGGTTTCCGGGAACTATTCGAAACGTGGTTATTGTTTTTTAGATCTCAAACCTTCCCAAACCAGAGAAGCGGATACAATTGGCGATCGCTACCAGTTAAAACACAGAAAACCACTCAGAGGCTTCCTCTGAAACAAAACGCGATCCGTCCTAACAACAGTGGACAATTAGGGTTTTTATCGCCCCTAACAGACGTGCAAGCCCTGCAGTTTCGAATCTTCGATGACCGTAAAGCGTGATGTACCATTCCAAACTGAGGTTGCGGCAGCGCCATAAAACTTTTAACGGTGCTTGTGGATGTAAAGTCTTTTTGTAGTTTATGGGACACTGTTACAGCGAGCTATTAAAGCATCATTTTTGATTGAAATGTGGAGATATTAGCGCTTTAATGGGAAATTTATGAACGGCCACTAAAAAATTACCAGGATGCAGCTGCAACAAACTAGCGAATATCACATAAATATGACCATAAACAAGCTGCCTTTTGTCAATCGATGATCTGATTTAAAAATAACAAAGTGTGTTATAAAGCAGCTCTTGAGCGTCGCGACGGTTTATATTCGTCTTCTGCGTCAACTGCAGCGGTCTAAAAATAGATGCACTTCGTATCTTCGTTACGGGGAACATAATGCAACTAGACGGCGACCTTCTCGGGTTCATTCATACCTTCTATGGAAGGAATCCTTATTCTTATTACATCCTGTCTTATGTGAAATGTCCGCGCTGAAGAGCAGCCAGACACATTCAAGTTTTCAACATGAATTTATAGTAAAATTCAAAATTAGTAGTTTCATGTTTACCAAGGATGTGAAACGAATGTGAAAGTGTTCTAACATAGCGCAAAAATGCATATTTATAGAAGGTAATACTAAATACATACAAAACGGCGTAAGTATGAGTGAAAAAGGAGTAATATTAAATAATTTGTCGAGCGATTAAAATGAAAAACGACAATTTTTAAAAACAAATCGTCAGATATAATTAATTGTGGATAAAAGCTAATGATACTTCAAACCATTTATCATTTACTGGTCAGGAAATTACTTAGGAGTGACTGTATGATCTACGTATGCGTTGTAGTGGAAAGCTTAGAGTTAGAATTTTCAGGTTGTGCTATCTCCTCTGACGTAATCTAACGACTATCGCCGAATTGACGCTTAAGTTGCTCGCCTGCACGACTGGCTGCGGTCTTGCTATCAGTATCTGTCGATCACCCATCCGAGTGCCGACCGCGGCTATGTTGCTTAACTATCCAGCCTATTTAATTGCCGCCCGTAGTATGTGCCCAGGGAACTACTGTAGCTGACACAAATGATTTCTAATCATATATTTACATTGTTAACTTATGCATTTTCCATGCACCTCGACCTGCATCTTAATTGTTTGCTTTAATTATTGTACTTCCTTTAAATAAAATTGCGAAATTCCAAATTTAATTAACATGATCTTTAGGAATATTTCTGGGTTAAGAAGGTTCATTAAAAATTAAGGAGTTGAGTTTGTTGGTACTTTTCTTACCTGGGAGCTTTTAGCTGTAGGATTTCAACCTTGGGAGCCAATACATCCTTGGGGCACAGCACACCGTAATGTGAGCGAAGTCCTGCTACTAATTAGTCTTCTTTAGTTTCAACCTTTCTAAGCAGAAGTCATTTTCTTACCGATCTTGTGTTTGAATTCCAAGACTGAGATAATCTTTAATCCCAACTTTCCTCTGGTTTATGTGATTATAAGAATTTATAAAGCTCTCTTACCCTTGCTGTGCATATTACAGTTAAATCTAAAGGCTGTTATGGTTAGTTTTTGGTGAATTATATTTGGTTGTTAAATAGAAATTTAAAATACTGCAATAATATTTGAGTATGGAAAACCGTTAGAACAACTTCACTATAAAACTACGCAAACGGAAAGAAATGTGAAACATCGTTTCCAAACAAATACCAGGATTCAAAGTCCCACTGGGGCCTGAATGTTGGCATTCTGTCAACTACAGTTTTACGGGAACAAATCTGAATTGACAGAAAGGGAACAAGAGCATTGCATTTATTATTGTTACCCAACAAAATGCTCAAGAATTTACTGTGCATAGCAAAAATCGAGCAGATATAAAGGTTTATTGGGTTTAATGTTTTATAACTTGCTGCACTGCAAAAAAACACATTCTAAGATGCAATAATAATCACAAACTATTGCACTAAATATTATTCAACCAGCAATTTAAAGATTATCTCAAAAATAGTGACCAGATCTAAACCAAACAGGCTACATTTCTGTATTGATTAAAAGCGGAAAGGGATCAGAAAAAAATTTCATGGGAATGTTCCTCTTTTTGTTTACGCAACGGTTATGAACCCAATTGATATATGATTAGATAATGTTAAGGAAATTGTGATATGAAACGGTGTTTTGTCACGCAACCTTGATGTAATCGCACATAAAATGTTATTACTTTTACATTGCATAATCTAGCAGGCGTCTCGTTAGAAGCTACATCGCTTTGAAAACGTAATTTGAACTGTAACCGTTTTTATTACTAGACCTATTGTTCAAACTTAAATTATGAAAATAAATATCACCTTTCTAAAACCACTAACATAGATTATAATAATCACTTATAGCAAATAATTGGGTTTTCTTTCTCTGGGCAGCAATTCATAAGAAAACCCTTTTATCCGAGCCAATATTTCGGAAAGCTGTAATCTTTTCTCAAAGTAAACTTTAATAAATTTTGCAGTTGTCGAGAATTACAGCAAAACAATGTGCTTTATTTATTTCAGGTTAAAATAGTTTTTTAACCATTAACCTGATGTACCAAATGAGATATGCCTCTTTATGCACCATAACCACCGTAGCATTACCTTTATCAGAGCACAAAATTGAGATGTCGGAATTGGAGCGTAAGGTTTTAAGAGCATTCCTGTCGTCTTTTGTAATGTTACTCTTAGATGGTTTAGATGATCGTAAACACCTGACAGTTTCGAAGCGGATAAGATCGACAACGTCTTTAAGAAGCTTTCTCACAGAAGATTCTACTGAACTAATAATTTTTTCCGTAGAATTGCTTTTGGGGGCTAGTGAAAAATTCAAACCTTTGGAAAGTACAGAATTTTCGCTAGGAGAGAGGGCATAAGAAGAAAGATTAAAACCACTGTAATCTGTAGAGACCTTAACTGATGACATCAAGGAATGAAACTTACGAAGATGAGTCGCAGTTGTCATTTCTAATGTTTTTTGGGCCTGTGTGTAGGCGATTGAATCGAAGAGAGACCAGTCAAGAACGCCTAGAGTATTGGATAATTCTAAATGAAGATCTAACAATTGTTTGGAAGTAAAGCAAAGCTAGTGCGACGAAGGATTTTTTGAGAAGAGTGAGTTGAAATGTCATGTTTGACTTTAAGAAAAGAAGGTATGATTTTGTTCTCACGACAACGGGAGAGAAACGCTAAAGTGCAAAGGAGTTTAGATGACTTATGTCGAAGTTTGGAAAAGGTTAGGCTTTCAAAGAAATATCCTCCCCGTAGAGGTTACTTAGATTATTTCTGAGGCTTTCACGGCCATTGTCATTAAGTAACAAACGACTTTCGGGATTGGACCGTGTCATGATTGAGATCGAAGAACTCAACATTTCGCCCACTTTCGTAAGGGGCTCCATCAGAAGGAAAAAGCAAAAGAGCACGGTAACTCAACGTGTTAACTACGTCAGAGGCGAAACTCTTTGCAAGGGAAGGGACAATAGGCCCTCTTGTTAAACTATTATAATAATATACTATTATTTCATTATAAAAAGGATATTTATCCGCAAACGTCACAAAAGTGACAACTTATCTGTCTTTATTGACAAGGTAAAAGTGTCACTTTATCTGCCTAAGCAGATAAAATAGCAACTTTTGCGTACTTTATCTGCCTAAGCACACACAATGATGGCTTAAGATTGTACTAATTTTTAGACTTAGATCGTAGGCCGGTTTTTATTTTCAAAAAGAGTACGAAAAAGTTTTAATTTAAATAAACCTTTAAGCAGCGGATCGGAGCATCTGTCGCCGTGGGTTATGGTGTGACAGCTGCTGTGGCCGTGTGCTATTAGCTCGGGTGATTCAGTATGTTCATATATCATTACAGTAGCGCGTTATTTGAACAACAGAGGTTGGCGCAGGGGTACAGTGCTCGCCTGTCACGCGGGTGGCCTGGGTTCGATTCCCGGCCGATGCATCTTTTTTTTAATTTATATTAATGAAATATACCTGAATACGTTTGCGGATCAAATAGTATATGTTATTAGGAGTAAAAGTGACTTTATGTGGCTTAGCTGAATTATTTGCCTCACTAACGTTCGGCTAAATAAATTTCAGCTTCGCCACATAAAGTATCACTTTTACTCCTAATAACATAATCTACTATGATATACATAATAACAAACGCCTAATTTTGTACAACTTAAAACTTATTTAGTGTCCGTCCCCACATTATAATTTAACCTTACTGCTATATGTGAAACAGGTTTTTATGATATTCCGAACAAATTTTTTAAATTGTTTTACGTTAGTTGGTCGTTTAGCCTCGTTTGGAAGGTCATTATACATTTTAAATTCTTTATAATGGCAGCTACTTTGTGTGAAACTCTTTGTATTTGCTGACAGTCGGAAATTGTCTACCATTTTAGTTCTATAATTGTGAGCATCTTTGTTATAAACTATATGATTACTCATATAACTAGGTAACATATTTCTTACCAGCTTAAAAATGAAAACCAGCACATTGGAACAGTATTCGAAATGCGGAGCAATTATACACTTATAAACTAAAATTCTAGACCATTCATTTAATTTACTACTAATTCTTCCAAGAAACCCAATCTTTTTAGCCGCCTTTTTAACAATAAAATCTATATGATTTCTAAATTTTAATCTATTATCACTAACTACCCCTAGCTATTTCATTTCCACAACGTATTCTATATTCGCACCGTCTATCGCTTCATCATCTACTGGCTCCGTTAAAGGCCTGTTTGTGATAATCATGGCCTGTGTTCAGCTTTAGTCTGTTATTTTTTAACCATTTTGACAATTTTATTAGCTCAGAATTTATTTCACATACCGCACTGTTAATATCACTTTCACTCACTGTAATTAGGGTGTCATCTGCAAAAAGGTTTAATTTACACCTTTCTACGATTGTGTCCATGTCGTTTTGATCCTTGTGGTACACCCAATTTATTTCTCTTGCTTCCGATTTGACTCCGTCATAGATAGTTACTTGATATCGTTCGGAGAAGTAGTCCCTAAACCAATTATTTGCACTGGCCGTAATTCCATATTTTTCCATTTTAGATAGAAGTATATCTCTATCTATAGTCTCAAATGCACGCTTTAAATCCAGGAGCACAGAAACTATTTTTTGTCCTTCTCGATCTCCTCTTTCCAGTTTGCCAGCACCGTATTTAAAGCTGTTTCGCATAAATGATTTTTTCTAAAACCAGATTGTGTTTCTATTAATACATTTTGTTTCTCAAGGTACTCTTGTAGTTGCTCTTTAGCTATTTGTTCTATTATGTTTTCTAATGTTGGGACCATATTTATTGGTCGAAACTCGGAACACTTTTTGGTACCAGCAATTTTTGAACTAGGTGTTATTAGTGCTGTTTTCCATATTGTAGGAAACATTTCTGTTTGAAAAGAGTCATTTATTATTTCTAACAATGTATTGGCAATAACTGGAATAGCATCTTTAATAATTTCGAGTGTAATTCCATCTGTGCTTGTTTTATTCTTCATACTTGAAATCACTGTATTAGGTTTCGCCATATCTATTTGCTGAAATGTGAAGACACTCGAAAAATTTTGACCTATATTACCAAAATCTACGTTGCCACTAGTGTTATAAAGACTTGCATGGATTTCTGTTATACTATCTATAAAGTATTTGTTGAAACTTTGAGCGATATCAGGGGGATTCGTTTTTATTCCGTCTGTAAACCCGATAGAGTCTGGAGGAGATTTTAGTACAAGGGTAAGCCTCTCTTTTGGTTGCTCTGCATAAAACTCGATGCCCATTTCAACCTTAGAGTCTTCTGTGAAAGAATCATATTACGTCCTGGAGAAATATCTGTTTCAGTTTTATCAAATTTCATTAATTCTTGCTGCCGATCTCAAAGAGTGTACAGTCATGTGGTTCTGTACCATTATGCCACTTGATATAATAATATCTTGATAAGCTTTGCTCTGGTGATCTCTTGCTTGATTTTGAACCATAGGAAGGATCGTATATGCGATAACTAGCTTTACAACGCTGTTGTAGTCAGTTAACCAAACTTGGTCTTACATTCCATAATTTGTCATTGCTAGTTTTTACTCTCTAACTTGTTTTCAGATCTTAGTTCTGGGTTATTGAAGTCCAAAATAATTGTAAACTACTTTTCTTTCTTTGCAGCAAATTAGAAGGGTGTTAAGCTTTAATGTGAATACATTATGCTTGTTTGACACTAAGGCTTAGCAGGGTGAAAAGGCAAATGGTTAATAATGCACACCACTGCAGGTTTCTTATTTTTTACGACGCATCAAGTAACGAATTAATCTTGCTTCCTCCAAACTCCGCAACCTACGACGAAGTTTTGCAAAAATTAAGCAAGACACAATTTAATCCTTAAAAAGTTACTCACTCTTAAACGTCGGCCGCATTGCCCAAAGTTGATCTTTTTATGGCTCGTTAATCTTAGCCCGTGGTATCCACGTTTTGCGGCAAGGGAAGGCGCATAGCTCGTTATGAATTATTAATTTGGGTGCGTGACATGTGTCTCGTTTACACACGATTACCTCTGTTACGCACAAAATGTGGGCTGCCGGTCAAAACTTTATTTGCACAGTTCCTCCGCCTTGCGTGACGCAAATGTTTGTTTTAGATGTGCATTTATTTATTATTAATGTTGGCTTTTATTCGATTAAGGCGAGGTGGTGTTGTAAGACACAAGCTGAAACATCCTGACGAACATTGTCTGATCAATAACCAATTTTTTTCAGGAATGGGTAGTGCAGCAATTCATAAGAATAATTTGAGACGTAAGGGTATAAATCAAAAAAGCTTCTTATTCTGGATATTATATGTTAAAAAAATGAAAAAAATATGTTTGCTAAATATCGAGAAAAACATTTAGAAAAAATCTGTAATAGGCTTTACCCAGAACTTCCCCCGTCGACATTGTGACACTAAATAATTTTAAAAATCAAGTTAAGTTAGGAGTAAAAATATCTTCACGTTTCTAATAAATTAAATACATGTTCAAATAAAAAAAATTATCCCGCTGGGGTTTGAACCCGCCGCACTTGCAGCTCATCAGATCGCTCGATCCTAACCTCATTTTCGCAGCGGATATAACTACAGCGAAATTCCATCTGAGGTACCGAGTTTCTTTGAGGAAGGTCCGGCGCGCGCCTCTCTTGAAGAGCACTGTGTTATGGTTGAAAATTTTTTACTCTTTTGTGACATTATCTTTTATCGGTTCAGTCTTATTTTCGGCAAATGTAAAGCCTGGCCTATGTGAAAGTTATTACTTCTTTTAATTCAAAATTAACACAAAAATAAACCAAATTTTTTTTAAGGTGCTCACCCTGTATATATTTGTATGAAATTGTACCGGTTTCATGCGAGGTAGATATATAATATGTATGAAAAATATCGTCTTCCTCCGACAAATAGTTTTTGAGCTATACTGCCAACAGACAGACAGACAGAGATACAGACAGACAGACGGAATTGAGAAAACCTCTCTTTCGTCATCTAGGGACCTTGAAACGTAAAGATCTGAAAAAATCTCGGAAGTTGATTTTGTCGTGATTACAATACTTCCTTCGTCTTCCAGACGAGGGAAGTAAAAATTGTAAAAGCTCGCCGAAAGTTGAATAACATTAAACGTTTAATAAGTTTGGAGTTGCTTTTTGTATAATACTGATTGTTTGCAAAACTTGCATCGACTTTAGTTTAATTTAGTTGGGTTAGGAGCGATTTCATAATCAATTTTAACTAAAGCAATGTAAGTCTGTGCATGATGAAATATGTAGAACATGTTACTCTGCACATTCTAATGTCACTTTAGTTAAATGAAGCTTTAAATATGATTATGAAATCGGCCCTGATTATTACACACAACTGTAATATGACTGATGGCATCCAATGAGAACCATTATTTTTTGAAAATTGACCAATCCCGAACCGATTACCTGTTTAGCGCCCAGGGGATGATTATAGACCCCGTGGATTGTGTCATAATTAGAAATATAAATGCAAGAAACAAGCATATTAGATCACTTTTAAATCATAATTCCTATACGGGTTTGTGTAATAATCTTCAAAATATAAAGGCGGGAAACACTGACAGATAATTCCACCCTTACCAAGAGGCATCCTACTGGTTGCCCTTAGAAAACTTCTCTCGGGCAAGCACTCGGGACAGTTCCCATTGCAACCAGCACTCGACCCTTGGCGTATGCACAATTATCGGTATGTCTCGCCCTTGTTATATTACTAATGATAAGAAATATACGGTACCCCCACCCAAAAAAGCGGCTTTCCGTGCCTTCCAAGAATACTTCGACATTCAGCATCACTCCGTTTCGCTAATACAATGAAATTTTATGAACCAGCTATTTATACAAAAAACAAAAACAAAACAAATTTTTTTTGCCGACGACCATACCTCAAAAGTTGATGTTGCCTTAATTTTTGGAGGACCTATCGTATGAAAATGATCCAAGACTTCAGGAAGGTTCATAGCGACCGGAATCGTCTACACATACTAACATACATACCCCACACAGCACATTTAGGCACCCCCCAATACGAGGAAGGGATCTAGTGGGCTGGAGTCTTCACCAAAAGATCCGCACAGCCGAGACGGAGATTTGTGTATATTGGGTTCATTAGTTTTAGAGATATTTGACTCAGAGTGGTTTTCGATATGAGGGAATTTCAATACGTCGTACACTTCGTGTGGAAGTAATAGCTGCATCTGGCAGCGGTCAACTCACTTACCTGTATGGTGTAAACTACGAATTTATTATTGCGTCCGCGCAACTGCAGGAATTGTAGCTTTGTTTTTGCATTCTTTTATTGTTGTTTATGCATATGCACTGGGGACTTTCGCTATGATCTGCTGGTGTTTAATGTGCTAATAATAGATTAGTAGTTTTGAACATGAGATTATGCTCACCTTCATTGTAGGAATACATGGTTTGCTTAATTGCTTCCGCGCGCTTCTACATAATTTAATGTGTTATGTGTACCATAAATCTTCGTATGCTATTGAAATATTGGAGTCACTTTCTTTGAATATTTGGTATTATGTGTTTTATTTATTTAATATTATTGAGTAATAATTAAGATTTTGGGTTTAAGGAAATTCTGTTTGTTTTTACTATATTTTGAATTGTATGCAGTGTGTCATGCAAGAATGGCCGTGAGTGTATATTTTATATAAGAAAATAGTCGCCATACTAATTGTCGATTTTATAATACTTGTCCTTTTATAAATTATTACTATTCTGAGCGTATATATAACAAGTGTTACAGTTTAAAATCTTTCCGATCTATTTATTTAAACTAAAAATGTCTCATGTTTTCAGGAAATTTTAACAGTGTATTACATCTATTCATTTTTTAGTTGTTGCGATAGAGCTTACTTCACTATAAACCTTTCTCGTTTGATAACATTTTCCGAGATAATCTCTCACACCAAAAATAAATACTTGATGTTCTAGACAAATTATGTGAACGTGAACCACAACCAAGCCATTTAGCTGAAACATCTATAAAAGTTTAGTTATTTGTGATGCTACCGTATTATCGAAAACTTTTATTCTCTAGAAGGTTGTGGATTTAAAAAAAAATATTTACATTGGTAGTGATAATGGAGCTCTGAAATGGCGTCTACTATGAAAAATCCGTCCAAAGAGAATATTTAATTTTTAGCCTCAAAGAACGTCATCCACTAGAAATCCATGAGAGCATGAGAGCTGTTGATCGTGACTTGGTGGTCACTATAGTTGTTCTCGCACTACAGTCGTTTAGTAAGGCAGAAAATTTCGACAAGGAAAATTTGCTTCATCCAGAACATGTTCATGTTGCAACTTCAGATGAAAACATGTGGCTTATGGAAACTGCTTTAGATGTAAGTAGACGCATTAAAGTCAGATAACTACCTGAAATGATGAACGTTAGTATAGAAAGTGTTAATTCCATTATTCGAACTCTTATTATCATACAGTTTACGTCTTTGGTCCACCAAAGCAGTCGCTAAAGGGGCAGCGACTCACTTCGGACGCTGAAGTGCAGATTGCTGTTAGAGATTGGTTTCACTAATAGCTAGAAGAATTTTACCAGCAGGAAATCTATATATTACTACAATAGGACTCCTGCCTTAATATGAATAAAGATTTTTTTAAATTGAGTAAATAAAAATTATACTACAGTCTTCAAACGTGTTTCAAACATAAAGTAAAATTAGTTATTGTTTAAACTCTCTCCATTCAAACTTAAGAAAAACATTCGCTTGGCACAACCGTTCTCTAAAAGAAATAAATCACATAACGGGGAAGTCAATAGAATTTGAAAGTGGGTATAAAACCAGCTTCAAAAGAAAGTTTAAAAGCGGCAAATCTCTGGCCGCGTTATTTAATTCGAAAAGTTAAAGGGGTATAATTTTGAAAAGGCAGTAATTTATTCATTGCGCTCTTTTTAAACCGTATCCGACCGCAAAAGCAGGAAAAAATAAGCTCTCGGCGTTCCGAAAATTGAATTGTGTTTAGGATAATCACGTTCTGTTTTCAAGAAAGCGTTTTACCCACGCCACTTTCCAACGGTCGTAACTAATACATTTTAAAACCTTACATTGCCCTAGAAATACCCAGCCATTCGTATGTTATCAAATCTCGGCGACGGCAAACGTGTACTTTATTTATGAACCTGCCAGTAAATATATTGTATTCATGATACCATTAATATGTAAATTGAAATGTGCTGTATACGCATAAGCAGTCCGTAGTCCACGAAAAAACTGACGGAGCTGCTGTTGTGAAAAACAATTTTTCTCTAAACAACCTAAATTTATAAAAATGAGAATTTAACTCGTTTTCTTAGTGTATAAATTGTTCATAATTAATCGGAAAATGCAAATAAAAATTTCTTTGAATACAAATTTCCTACAAACATTACAATTGACTTCGGTAGTACATAGTTAAGGTTTTTGTTGTTGATATAAAAAGATTCGATGAGTTGACAACATTTTCCAAATTATGAGCAGCATGCGTGCTCTGCATAATGGTTAATCAATACGCATATAAATAGGGATTTCGATAAAAAATCTGCTGCGAAATTGGTTACCTAAAGAATTCGGAAAAATATTTAATTTTGTCTTATGTATATTAACTAATTATAATGAGGGGTTTAGTTCCAATTTCTCCTGCATTGTCATCATCGTCGTCGTCATGATCACGTAGATAATTATTATAGATTGTTACTTCACTTTTTCTTCATACGAATTGTTTCACTTAAGTTCTATTAATTAGTATGCTATACAATGGATTAATTTTTATTATATTGGTAGATTGGCATACTCTAAAAAAGAAGAAACAACCAATTGCTTTCTAAAACGCGCGTAATGAAAGGGTCAACACTAAACTTCGTAATTATAGCAAAGCCTGCCTACGTTTACGTTTAGTAATCGTCAATAGATATCAATAATCCCCAATATAACTGCTATTACAGCAGAATACCCATGTTCAATTTGCTGAAATAACCAGTTAGTGTAATATATCACACAAAATATCCTGAGAAATTGCAATCGGTTCTCAGTAGGGTTGAATGCACCATTAATAATCAGCGCTTAATGCCAGGAATTCAATCTTGTGAAAAGCGGTGGTAGGCGTTGGCGTGCTTTTTGTAATAAATTTCTTATTGCCCCTGT
>CALNHX010003962.1:0-137669 GCA_940337035.1 Agriotes lineatus | reverse complement strand
TCTGCCAATACGTTGTAAGCATCAGTCTTTTTTACGTTCTTAATAATATCGTCTTTAATAACCGCTCCACACACAGCAATAACTTCGTTTTAAATTTGTGGAGACATATAAGTTGCATTTTGTTTATTTGTTCAATATGTTGCTTCAAATTTTTGTCACCAGCCTCAATTTTTAGTTGAATTATATCTTTAAATACACTTTAATATTGATCTTTACTCTCCCCAATGGCGTCTCACAAAACATTCTAGTAGAAATGATTGATGCTACAATTTTTCTATTTTCTTCCAATACTTTTTTATGTACAGACACCATCTGAACAACAACAGGAACATTCTCCACAAATGCTTTTGCTGCAGCGGTTGCTGATCTTTGCCACTGAGTGGCAGCATGTTTTTTGCAGTATTCCTGTATATCTCTGTATCGAGTAAAGGGCCTAATGATAAATGAACCCAAAACGTCTTGTACTGTACCTACTTTCCTACTTATTGTTGAAGAAAAAAGCACACAGTACAAGCACAGTGCGCCTTTTAATCGTTGTGAATATGCAAGCCAAGGAGCATATGTCTGTAGCCAAGTATGTTTAAATTTTTTCTTAAATCGATGCCGTCTTTAGCAAAATTGTAACTTTTTGGTGGTGTCCAACAACGTTTCAGAATTTCCATGTTTGCGCTGTCGTCATGGAAAGACGTTATCCAACCCATTTGCCCAAATCGTTACCAACATAGTGTCTATTCCCGAGCTCAGCTTTATCACATGATAATGCTCATGAAGGTCTCGCTTGTGGCGCATCCTGCTCATCAAAAGTAGAGGTAGTCTTGGTAGGTGCTGGTGCAATGTTTTGGTTTTTCTCTTCCTCACTTTCACTTTTAGCGTTATCTTTTTTTGAGTTTTCGTTTCTGGGTCACTAAAAACAAATACCTACAACTGACATTTACAATAATACACATTTTTGAAATTAAATAACGTAATTTTATAACTTTAGTTTAATTACTTAATATACACAAAAATTAAATACTAAGGAAAACAACACCAAAAACCTACCTGAAAACATTTCCTAATATCCATTTTTAATTTCAGAAATAAATTAAAATTTGCAATTGATTTTAGTTAAATATAAAAGCAGTATTGTTTTAATATTAGCATTAAAGCTGTGCTGTGCAGATAAACAAACTTCTGCAAATTCTCGGAACTGAATACTACTTGCACCTTTAATATATATTGAAAGTGCAGCAAATGCGTTCGTTTCGCATTTGGCGTGCATTTTCGTTTACATCTAGATTATTCCAAAATTCCTGATCGTGTGAAAATGCGAGTAAAGTCTACTACGGACGCTTTTGAGCATTTGCGGCATTCATATCGTATTGTTCACATGAACTTTACAAAGCAACTGCTTTTTGCTTTTAATACATTTTTAGGGGTGGGCAAGCGCCCACTCTTGCCCATCCCTCGCTACGCCCTTGCTAACAACTGATTCGTAAACCCCTGATTTCACACCTATAGATTATTACAATTAGTCAAAATTATGTATAGTAGCTGGTCAGTAGGAGTAACTAATCTGTTCTTATCTTGAAAGTAATATCGCTATCCTAGAGAAAGGTATTTCAATAACATATGTTTTGTGTGAATTTACTTTATCACCCTGTAGAACCCAAAGGAGAAGGTTTAGATAGAAATTACATTTCACTTTTTTATTATTTTGCTAAAATCTACTGCCTTTCAAGTTTACGCTACACTTAAATTTCTATGACCAAATCGAAACGAAAATAAACGTGTATAGCTTATATTATAACAACCGAACAACAGAAAAACATATTGTTACTTGTCAAATATTTCTAAAATTCAAATTTGTCTCAAAAATTAAATTTTTAGCTCGGAAAGAAGGTACAATAGAAAACGAGTTTTTTCCCAAAATTTCGTTTTCCATGCCTTGAAAGCTCTAGTTCCCATATACAGTTAGTTTTTAAACTATTCTGAAAACAGTTGCAGCGTGACTTATAAGTTTTACCAAGTTTTAGCTCACAGAACTATTGGAATTAAATTAAATATTTACTTGATAAATTATCATCAAAATATGACGTATCTGACAGTAATTTCTTTGAAATACGTATAGATAAAAGGCGTACTTCTCAGTAGTTTTATTAATTAATGTGCAAGAACTGCAAAACTGAAACTTAATAGTACATTGTGTATCTAGGACGAAAAGCGTAACATTCCCAGACGACTGTGAATATCGTTGGACGAAGCGAATGTCGAGCCCAACAACACAGGAGTCTAGGAATGTTGCTTTTTGTTCAAGATATACATACTATTTTTCCGCCGATCGATACGAATAGGAAATAGTACTCGAATATTCCCTACCTAGGCCGGGAATATTATTCCTGTACAGTTTTATTGTAAATTACCTAGCAACGGCTGATGCACTGGAATGTTTGAGCTATTTCTGTACAGTTTTATTGTAAATTACCTAGCAACGGCTGATGTAATGGAATGTTTGACTTTGCTCAACAAAATTTTGTCAATAATGTGTCAGTTCTAGTACGATTGGCGGGAATTTTTGTTTTTTAAACTGTGCGAGCGTGTTGTCTGGGAATAGAACAATTTGGAACAATTCCTTGTCGATTCGCCGTAGGTCAAATTCCCAGTCTACCCGATTCGCCATCAGCTCGGTTCGTCGTCACAAAAAGCTGTATTTTCGAAATGCTTAAACAATAGAGAAATCATCTGTAATTTTATCTCCGATTAAATTTAATAACCACAGTTTATCTGTATTATTCTTTTAAAACTTTCAAATTACTAAACCAGGCATTTGTTTTTTAAGGAATTTTTGAAACTTATGTTCGACTTATTACAAGTACTTAATGTTTTTTTTTAATTCGAAACAATGTCATTACAAGTGAAACATTGTAAAAGAATCAATCCGAACTAGCGTATTAGCGATAACTTGTAAACCATCCTTTTATATATATGTTTTTGTATTTTATGGTATTTACACTGAATTGAGAGTAATAGGTAGTCTCATTCAGTAAAACTTTATTCGCCGGCGGCGAATGGTTTGACGGCGAATTTTCCAACGCCGAATTGTACCTATGGCGAATCGATGGCAGTCAATCAGAGACAGCTAATTGTCCCAGACCCGTCTTATCTCCAGACAGACTCCAACCACAAACTAATGTTATAAAACTAAAAATTAGAACAACATACATTGGAATTCGTTTGAATTCCAAGAATCAAAGTATTAACAACAACTAGTGTTTGATTTTAATTAAAGCAAACGTCCTGTTAGGCTAGTTTACTTTAAAAACTGTATATATATTATTATGTAATGGCTATATAAGCTCCACGTTGGACTAGTTATATATTTTATGAAATGTAATGCACCATTTTAAACTAGCCCTATACAGTGTGTCCAAGATAAGGAGGGCCAGTATGGGGATCTCGGTAATAGTAAGAAAGTTGCGCAATTAAAGGACTAAAAAAATGACGTTTAGAAATTCTTGATATGATTTTTCGTTTTTGAATTATCTCAAAAAAACCGAATTTTTAAATTTTCTTTTTTATTTTTTTCTGGTGTTAATATTAAAGTTAGAGCTAAACTGATTAAACTTCTTTATAGCAACTTTTAGTGGACCTAATGATTGCGTTATCAATTTTTTTATCCGCGCTGCCAAAGCACGATGTTGCGTCGGAAGCCTCAACGGTCGCCATCTTGCAAACCGATGCTCGCCGATAGCGCCCCCACCAGCCACTTCGCTGGCGCTCGGAGCTCGGCCAATCAGGAGCCAGAACGCTCCCCACCCGCAAGCTACGTCAGTGATTGGGACTCCGACCAACCAGAAATGCGAGCACAGGCCCCCCACTTCTCCCGCCACTACGCGTCGTCTACCGCTTTTGCTTTATAAGGAGCAACGCGATCTTCATATGGCACTTGTTCTTGGAGGGTTAGAAGGATTGATCCCTCCGAGACTAGTCAGGCTTGTTCTTAGAGGGTTAGATGGATAGATCCCTCTAAGACAAGTCAGGGGTTTGAGACATCGCCCCCAGCTCGCCCAGCACCGGAGTTTCCTCTGGCTGGTATCTGCGACCACGACGCGCCCGCGGCCGTGCGCATCCGACTGGCAGGCGTTGCTCTCGACCGAGACCACGGCGAAGACCTCCTTAGTTAAGTTAGCATGTAAGTTATTTTAAGTTCTAGTTGTAAGTATTGTTCTATCTTTTCTTGTATTTCTACGTGTACTGTTTATGCATATGAATTGTCTTGTACGTGTATTGCATATGTGCTTATAGTAGTCTATGTAATAAACTAATTAACCACATCACATATGTGTTAATTTGTGACTTCTTCGTTACCTGTGCACCAGTGCGGAGTGAAATTAAGCCACCTCCCACGCCCCAGTGTAACATCCTCCCTCCTTGCAAACGTCACCATCAAAGCATTAAACCTCTGGTAAGTTCCAATATTATGAAGTTCCAAATCTAACCTTGTTCCTATTTGTAGCTATTCCGATGTCTACAGCAACACTTACAACTTATCCAAATCAAATAGTTACTTGTAAGAATCTCCAATATTTTATGAGTTGTTTATATAACTAACAAAATTTTCGTTTCTGTTAGATACAATTCTTATTGCACACTTATTTATTTTAAAAATCCTATTATTACATGCTATTAATTATTATCATTCTAACAAATACATTTGTCAATTGTAACCTTGGCTTAAACTTTATCAAAATTTTCTGTAACCATTAAATTAGTATTCAATTAATATCAAAATCTCCTCTCTCATTGTCTCAATTAAATTTATTTATAATGTTTACAATTTAACACCCATCAAGATTTAATTATAGCAATCTTCCAAATTTATTCGTTTTAAATATTTCTTTATTGTATTTGGTTACACTGCCTCATGTATCATAACAATATATAATAAACAATTGACTTAGAAAGTGATATTGCTTACCATGAGAACGCTCAACGTTTTATACGGTATTCATCACCATTCCCTTATTTCCAGAAAACACAACTGCTACCCGAAAATAAAAAGCAAAAATAATTAGTATGCAATTAAACAATGTATTTCTTACAAGCTGGACTTTTCTAAAACGTTAAGACTGGAAAGCCATTTTATGTGCTTTTACATTATAAATTTATAATAAAAGGCACTTTATTGTCCTTATTATTTAGTTATAATGAGTACTTTTATTATATATCACATACTATTTATTTTAGTTTGAAGGCATTATATTTCAAACTTACACTGTATACAAGCAGACATAAAAATACATAGTGTACAGTAATTTATTTTTTTCTAGTACATTATTTGTTGCTTATACCTGTGACACGGAATATATACAAGTCCATAACAACCACGGCATTATAATTCATAACGCCCGCTCATCGATGCGTGTACTGAGATGATGGCATCTGTGTATGCGCCACGTTGCGGTGCCAATTTGAGATGAAAGGGGCCTAATTCACTGTATTGTTAATTGAAAAATGATGTTAATATTTAATTTAATTCGCCTTTTAATGAATTACGGCTGTTTAAAATGAGATGTAATATCTACTGCCTTCTTTTGGAGACAGCCTAATTCCTGGTCGGTCCTTTCTTGGTGCTGCAATTCTTTCTTATTATTTACTTGCATCCTTACAATTTCTTGTTTTAACCCCTCGATCATTAATTTGGTATGGTTACGTCCCCTACTCTCTCTTTCTTCCGCATAATTTCGGATTGCCCCTTTTACGCTTCTTTATCGTTTCTCTGCTCCGATTCTCATTTCTTGCACACTCTGTGCTGTTTTCTCGGCATCTCGTTTCAATTTTTGCACCTCGTTTCGAATTGCTTCTTGTGTTCTTCTTTCACGTTCTTTCGCTTCGATTATCAATATATTGTCGTGTTCTTCTGCTGTTTTTCATTCTATTGTCGCGTTCTTTTGCCTTCTTTTTTATTTTTTGAAGCACCATGTCCATCATTACACTTAACTCAGTTCTTTGCTTTGAGGTTTGCGGCTATTGTTTTTCAGCCTGGTCTCCTTGCTGTTGCTCTTCCGTTAGTTGCTCTGGAATTTCAACAGTTTCTTCTACTTGGTGCTCCTCTTCCTTTTCCTCTTCCATTTTCTTCTGTTTTCTGTCTTCTTGAACGCTTATCGTTCATGTTGTTATCGTTATTCAAATCAGAGCGCTTGTACTTACAGACAAGATTTTACCCACACCAACAATGGGTTTTTAATAAGTGTACTACATCTAAATATGCTGTAAATAAATGCTTTTATTAATTAAGAAATTTATGCCTATTCGTTATCGGCTGCAAGTGTTATTTTAGTTATAAAATTTTCCGACACGTTGGGACGCCAATTCAAAACCCCCTGAACATGCCTTGTCTTAGCATGCCTTTCTCTACTAATTATTGGTTCTCGCATCTCATTATCAATGCATTTACTATTTTACTTTTGCTTAATATTGCAGTTATTTAAAATACCTCAACCTTATGTGAATCAGTCGATTATCCTGCACTGCAGTCAGAGCCAAGTCGTGGGCTTAATACCACTTCAATACATCAATGATTGACCATCCAGTAAAATTCTCGTGATCCATTATTTATGTAGGGTACGCTGATGGCGTATGTTGACACCAAAACGCACCGTTCTTTTCATTTCGAGTAAATAAAACACGTTTCGAGCTTAAAAATGGTTTATTACCAACGTGCCCCAAACGGGGGTGAACACACGAGAGCGTGAACGAGAATACGGAATATACAGATTTGAGACTGCCTTTAGCGGGGGTATAGCCGGCGGCGTTCCACCACCGTAAGGCGACTGGTTACCCAAACGCGCGAGAAATTTAAATTTAAATATGGAAGCGACGTAATATAGGCCGCCCCCTTGAAATGGGGGGAAAAGTGATTTCAAAGAAAAATAACATTAACTAAAACATACTTAAAAATACAAGTAATACAGACACTTACACTAAAATACAAATAGTACCAAATCATACATAGAAGTAATATCGAAAGGTACATTAAAATACTACTAATAGCTACATATACATTGAAATACGAATGATGAGGAATATACATTAAATACAAAATAATACCGTGTTAATCGTGAATGTCTTTAATGGCACTGTTGCAGTTGTCCTAGCATTCACTTGGCAGCACGGACAATCGCACAGTAGGTCTTTTTATAACCCCACTCGCGGTTTTAACGGTTGCTAAACGGATAGCTCCGTCGACTACTGGATGAGTTTCCATGATGCGCCCCAGCTTCCAAGCTCAGGAAGAAACATCGTCTTCCGCGATCAGGACAACGTTTCCGGGTTGCAGTGTAGGGCCTTCAGGAACGCGCCATTTCTGTCTTCGCTGTAGCTCCTGCAGATAAGCAGATAATCCCGGCTCCATTTCAGCCAGAATTCTTGTTGCAGGCGCTGGATGTACTGCCATCTCGATAATCTGTTGACACTTTCTGACCTTAAGTTAACTTCGGGCATAGAATTTAAATAATCCCCGATTAAAAAATGTTCGGGGTTAGGTGAGATCATTAGGATCTTGGGACATGGGAATTAGAGGGCGAGAATTGAGGATACACTCGACTTCGGTAAAAAGCGTATACATATCTCCAAACGTTAATTTTGCATTTCCCACTGTCTTATAAATGTGACGTTTGAATAATTTTATTGCTGTTTCCCACAAACCTGCCATGTGGGGGGCCCTGGGGGTATTGAAACTCCACTTTATGCCACGAGCGCCCATCTCCTGGGAGATTGAATATTGATTAAAGTTTAGTAATTGGATAATTTCGCTCATTTCGTTTGCTGCACCCACAAAATTCGTCGCATTGTCACAAAAGATTTCGATTGGTAAACCTCTTCGTAAAACAAACCGCTTTAGTGCCGCTATGAAGGCCTCCGAGGAGAGATTTTCTACCAATTTGCAATGAACGGCCTTTGAGAGCATGCAAACGAATACGCATCCGTAAGCCTTCACAATTCTGCGTGATTTGTTCGAACCTTCCTTTAAATAAAATGGGCCAAAAGTCAATACCGAATCTAGAGAACGGACGGCCAATATTTACACGTGATGGAGGTAATTCGCCCATTTTCGGTTTGCTCCTTATGGGGTTGTGTTTGAAACACGATACGCACCTTCTTATTAGTTTACGGACGGCACTTCTACCTAATATAGGCCAATAATTAAGTAGCACGGTGGCTAAAGTACCTTGCATTCCGCTGTGCAAATCGCAGAATAGACCTTTAGGTGCTAGTATGGAATGTTTAGTTCCGAATTTATAATCCGCGTTGCGTAAGCGACCGCCTACGCGTAAAATTTGATCATCGTCCAGGAATGGACTTAAAGGAAGAATTTTGGAAACTTTTGCTATCTCGCGTGAGTTAGTCAAAAGCCTTATTTCAGATTTAAAGTGTATACTCTAGACGAGTTTGACGAGAGACATTTCAGCATTTTTTAATTCATCTGGGGTTATTAAGTCTGAATATCTCCGGGATTTACTTTTGCAATATGTAGTAAACCGCTTGCATAACGCGATAATTCTAATTAATTTAGAAAGTGAGGAATATCGTGTAAAAATGACATTTGCGAATTCCTCGCAGGTCTTCGATGTACGGGCGGATTGGTGCGCCTCCTGAACGATTAGTATTTTGGTTTCAGGAACGACGTCGTCAGGACCGGGCCTAGACGGTTTAGGAGAAAATCCTATGTCCCTTAAAAATTCGGGGCCGTTTCACCACAAGCTGTTGCCCGCTAATTGATTGGGAAAAAAACCTCGCGAAATGATGTCTGCCGGGTTTTCGCCGGTGGATACATGAAACCACGACTCGGCGCTTGAATTCGTGTGAATTTTGGCTAACGTTACTGTCGAATTTGAATAATAATTTACGCTAAAGGAATTAAATCCGGAAGCACTTTCGATAACGCTAGTTACCTTGCGCATTAGCTCCGTAAGAAGTTACGCAGCGCATAGTTCTAACCGAGGTATACTGAGTGCTTTCAGAGGTGCAATACGTGATTTTGAACAGATAATTCCGCAATGTATATTCCCGTCTGATGATATTTCGCGAAGAAAGATACAAACGCCAAAACAGAATTTACTAGCGTCTGCGAATCCGTGCAGCTCGAGTTTCGAATTTTTCGAGTTTATAAATTTTCGCGGTATTGATAATTACGACACCTTGGGTAATTCATTAGGGAATTTTTCCCAACGAGTAAAAATGTCTGAAGAAATCGATTCGTCCCACGCAAGCTTCAGTTCCCACAATTCTTGCACGATTATTTTAGCTAGTACCATGACTGGCCCGAGAAGCCCTAAAGGGTCAAATATTTGCGCGATGTAGCTTAAAAGCAGCCGTTTTGTTATTCGCGAGGTTTTTGAATTTAGCTTGCTCTTATATTCTATTGCATCAGGACTGGGCGACCAATACACGCCCAGCGTTTTTAAACTATCCGACTCATTACGATCTAGTGCCAAAGTTATTTGTTGATCATGCAAGTCTAAAATATTTTTATTGTTGGATGCCCATTTCTGCAATGAGAAACCAGCGCCTTCTAGTACGGCGTTAATTTCGTTACGTAATGATATAATATCGTTTTCATTATCGCCACCTGTGCTTAAATCGTTCATAAAAAAATCTCGCGTGATAATTTTAGACAATTCAAGCTTAGTTTTGTCGATTTTCAGAGCTACCTCCTTTAAGCAACGAGTAGCAATAACTAATGCTGGTTTAGTACCGTATGTTAGCGTTTTTAATTCATACACGCTTATCGGCTCATTAGGTGTAAGACGATAGAAAAACCTGTTTTATGTGTCATCAGGATTAATTAAAATTTGTCGGTAAATTTTGCTGATGTCCGCGATTAAAATGTATTTGTAAAACCGAAAGCGAATTAAAATACTAAACAAATCATCCTGAAGTACCGGCCCTAACATAACGGTGTCATTTAGCAAATAGCCTGACGAGGTCTTACAAGATGCATTAAAAACTACACGAGTTTTAGTGGTGGTATTTTCCGATTTATAGAAGGCATGATGAGGAAGAAAATTTCCTATTTTGTCTGAGCCTTCGATTGTACCTATGTCTTTCATGTGACCGAGTTTTAAATATTCCTCTATGAAAGCATCATATTCTTTTTTAGTTTCGAGATTTCTTAACAATTTGCGTTCCAAATTTAAAAAAACGTCTCTTTGCTGTTTTTAGTGAATTTCCTAATGACTTTGGGTTCGTCTTTCATGGCAAGGAAGCAATAAATCTGCCTGACCCATCGCGTTTGATTGTTTGAACAAAATGATTTTCGCATTCTATCTCTTCGTTGGAGTTTTGTCTAACTTCCGGGATGGTTTCGACCTCCCAGAATTTAGATATATTATCGCTTAAATTTTGTAAGACATTCAAGTGGCAAGAAACTGGTGAACGTGTTACGAGAGATTTATTTGAAACAGCCCCTGCCACTCCCTAGCCAAATACCGACTTTTGCAGAACCAAGCCCAAGTGGTTCGTGAGAATTTGGCCAATGCACAAAAATTGGAAGAATACCTGTGCTCCGATCAGCAGATCAATGCTGCCTGATTCATAAAATCGCAAGTCCGCCAATTGTATATTACGTAGCAAATTGATCGAACTTGCGTTGATTGATTTCGTGGGAACGTTACTCGTAATGTTGTCTATGACTTAAAAATTTAAATTGTCATCGAACTTTAGAAATTTGGATTTTATATTCGTGCTTAATAAGAAATTTGTATTTGTGCAGTTATTGCGTATACCCATTATTGGCAAATTAGCTACCTTTGTTGGTAATTCGAGCAATTGTGCGAGTTTTGCCGTGATTATATTTATTTGCGAACCTGAATCAAGGATCGCGCGAGCTTCGTGATAATTAACGTGCGAGTCGAGAATTTCTACCATACAGGTAAATAAAACGATATTAGAAGGTTCTTCGCAGGGCTTGATGGCGTGCATGGAAACTGCAGGTATAAGATTCGTGTTATCAGCTTGACTTTGCGTAGGTTCCGGCTGCTGCACATTTTCAATATGCAAAACCGTGTTATGTAAGCCGCTGCATTTTCTACATCGCGAAGATCTACACATTTTAGTCGGATGTCCCTTCGTTAAGCAATTCAAGCATAAATTTTTTGATCGTGCCTTATCGATTCGCGCTTTAACTGATAACTTTAGAAAATTAGGGCACTGATTCGTAAAGTAATTATTTTGATCGCAAAACTTACACATTGTGGTTGTCTTACCGGTAGCGATATGGCACGAGGCAAATTTGGAATGTATTTTGGACACCCTTTGTGTTGGTTCTGACAAATCTTTCATATTTAATGCGCTTAGTGTATGGCATTTATGCGTGAGAAAATCGATGATATTTTTATAGGTAGGCAAATCTGAATTTGGCAGCTTGTCTTCCCATTCTTTACGCGTGTGAAAGGGAAGCTTCGAAATGATTAGATATACCAACAAATCGTCATTTTCAACATTTCTACCCATTACGTTTAATGAATGTGTATGTTGTGTAACCGAGTTTAGAATATTTCGGAATCCTTGATACGACTCTTTCGTGATTGCAGCTAACTGAAAAAAAGCTCGAATGTGGTTTGTAACAATCACGCGCTTATTTTCAAATTTTTCCCTTAATAACTCTTTAGCCTTTTCATAATTAGTGCTAGTTATGTGTAAATGCTTAACTGTTTCCTCGGCTTCTCCCTTAATGGCAGTAATTAGATAATGCATGTTATCGATATTAGCTAAAGATTTATTACTGTCGATAAGAGATTTAAACCTTTCTCGAAAAGTTAGCCACTCATCAAATTTCCCTGAGAATATAGGTAAGTGTGCGAGAGGCAGTTTTATCGCTAAATGAGAAACAGGTTGGTTTGTGGTTGACGTGAGAATACCAACTGAGAGGGTAATTAAAGCATCCACCTTTACCTTTAATTGAGAAAATAATGAATCAGTAATGGCCTTTTCATCAAAGGCTACATTAAAATCGTTATCATACTCTACGTTGTAAATTTGTTCGATCATTTCGTCACATGTATGTTCTGACTTTTCGCAAATTGCAAATTGACCAATAATTTTATTTGTATAATCTGGCTTATCACAGGGCTATCCAAATATTGTTGTAAAATCGTTAAACTTCGCTTTAAGAACAATCGTTTATTTTTTAATATTTGGAGCTCCGTATTCAAAGCTTGGAGATCAGGATTTTCGGACATTGTTACATTTTGTTAGGATATACAAAGAAGGGATAGATCTAACCCACAGATGTGACGGTTCTTTGTCCAAAAGGGATAGCAAGTGCGTGTGGTCTCCCCTTGCGTGGAGCGAGAGCTGGATCGCTGTTGATCGGGGCGAGAGAGATGTGAGGTTCTGTAGGATGTGAGATGCCAACTGCACATGTGGCAATGTATGGACCCTACAGATGTTGGCGGGAAAATGTAATCCAATGGCTTGGCTTCAAATGTTTGGCTTGGCTTCGTTTTGCTAATTATGATTCTTTTAATCATATTACACGTGATACGCGACTCACTATGTAATATTTTAGAGTTTGAGAGGCACCTGAAGACTGCTGACGCTGAGTTCGGGTTATGGCAAGCGCACTTCTCCGAATAATTCGAATTGTCGATTTAATTAATTAGTCACTGATTAACTATCGCGGCTGGAAGGACCATATGTAGGGTACGCTGATGGCGTATGTTAACACCAACAAGCACCGTTCTTTTCGTTTCGAGTAAATAAAACACTTTTTGAGCTTAGAAATGGTTTATTACCAACGTGCCTCAAATGTGGGTGCACACAAGAGAACCTGAACGAGAATACGGAATAAACAAATTTAAGACTGCCTTTAGCGGAGGTGTAGCCGGCGGCGTTCCACCACCCTAAGGCGACTGGTTACCCAAACGCGCGAGAAATTTAAATTTAAATATGAATGTAAAGTAACAATTTAGATTATTAAAAAACACTAGTAGGTGTTAAAATGTTGTATGCACCACGGGCATTACTTGATGTTTATATCCCTCGAGCATGAACATCTTCATAATGCCATTGGTATATAAGCAACTATTTCGTTTATAGTTGGGTCAAAATTTTCTAGTAGTTTACACTGGTTAGTGTATCTACAATTTTAAACTTGCATAACATTAAACAATTTTCTACACTAAATGGTCTTATACTTATTGCCGCTCTTAAGGAGCACCTTTTATAGTGCAGAATATATCCAGATCAAAACGTTGCGTGTTCAGATCACGTCGGGGTCACCAGTATGCAGAATTAGTGGTTATATTGACTCAACTAACTGCATTTATATACGAATTGTAGCAGTAGAAATTAAACAAAAGTTGTATGTTTTTAGTATCAAAACAATTGTTATTTATTTATTCAACTCTTTGTAACCTAGCGATATGTAACTAGGTTACATGTATATGTGGGTTGTTAGATCACTACAGTACGATCAAAAATAGTTTTTATTTGATATGGCTACGAAATAGTTCTTAATTTATAAATGCAACTATAAGTCACTTACAAATCAAGTGTCAAATTTGACTTTTAAGTATAAACATAGTTGCGTTCATAAATTCGAAACCACATTATACTTAAGGTCACTAAATCACGTTAGCTCCTCTCACATAGGTAGGGAAAACCGGTGTTATTTATGTCAAACCAAACCTGGTTTTTCAGTGGCGTACACAATCAGTTTATAGGTTATAATAGAAATAAATTTAAGTTTTTGTAAATTGAACGCAATAAATAAATACTACATAACAAATATTTTAAACGTTTTCCTGCTTAAAAAACTAATTATTACAATATAACCTCGACACCCAATGGGTATGAAGAGGAAGGATTAAGTAAAAGTTAAAACCTTTATTATTATTATTTTAATTTTGATATACAGCTGTTTTTGAAAAATATTGGAATCAGTAATGTTTACCATGAAGGTTTTATACCGTTTCCAGAAACTTTTTCATTTCATAATCGGAAAACGAAATTCAGCAAGGTTTAATTATTTAAAAAAGAGAACCAAAATAGTTTTTGTAAAGACAGTTTAAAAATTTACTTAGAAAGAAAGAAGTTAACGTTTCGCTAAAACGATGTTAGCTTCAACAGAACAATAACGTCTTATATATATTCTTATACGATCACAGTCTGTTTTATTTACTTATTTTTAAATGTTTTTTTTTGTTAAAATTTTGCTTCAATTTCAACAAACTATAAGAAATTGGTGCAATCACCGACTTGGCTCAAGAAAGCGGGTCCAGCAGAAAATTGTGCCACTGAAGTATCGGCTAGGCTGGAAAGTGCGAATTGCGCTATAGCAGTTAACCCGAGACTTCGCGCACCGCGGGGTTGCTGTGCTTATGGAAAATCGCCGCGCTCAACAAATTTAAGTGCCGATTGCAACTGAAGTTGATGGAGTATAAATTCAAATACTCTGATTGTGTTTAAATTCAATTTATGGAAGCGCTAAGGTTACGCCAGCGTGTTAATAAAAGACAAAACAAATTGACAGCAGTAAAAACATTTGAGGAAAATAAAGAATCCTTTGCCGATATCAATGAAAAGTGTCTAGTAATTAATAGTGTATTATGATGTTAGTGTATAAGTACGCCTTTAAAGCACGTGCGAGGAGTTTAAGAGCACGACGCAAGGCGGAGTGTTTTTAACGTCGCTAGTGCTTTAATGGCAGTTATACACGTGTATCATACGTTATTTTTTCTACGATCGTAACAGAAATATAAAAACCTATTTCGGTTACACTGTCTCCGTCAGATTGTGCTAGATATTTTAGGTTGTGTTGACATTCAAATTTACAGCAGAGCGTGTTTTAATATACTCGTAGTATTAGAACACGCCACCAATGGCAACGTGCAAAAAAGACGTAATTCGGGCGCTAATATTAAGAGTGTTACAAACGTCGCTTTTGACACTAGAAACTGTGCAAAACGCTGTCATTTTGACACGATCGTAGAAAAAAATTATTAAATAACAATAAATATGCGTCGATTAAAAAACCGAGAAAACATATAATAAAGGGGTTCCATAAATTCTACAAAAGGTAGCTAATAAAAGCGAAAACAAGTATAACCGTAATAGATAAACAGGGCAAGATCTCGACTACAATTAAGTAAAACACGAAATGCTGGATAGGACATTTTAAAGGTACAATAGATGTAGAAAGACAAAGAAGTATTATTGGATATAGAACAATTACAGATAGCTTTAACCCTCCAGTACCCGTTCAAAATTCTAAGACATCAGTACCCGCACCGGTCTCGCAGTCCTACACCCCTCTGCCACCTCCATAAAAATAATGAGATATCTTATGGCATTAGTTTCTTGTTCACTAACGTCTTCATAATCAGATATTTCCTGTTCAGTGTCACTGTTCATTTCCCTAGTTTCCAATAAATTATCTTCGTCAGACGATGGCACATCATCATAAAACGCGTTGTCGATATCCTCTTCCGCTATTATATCTCGCATCGTCTGTTCTAGTCGCGCCTGTTCTTTCTCATAAAATCTGCCATGACTATAATAATGTTTTGCTATAACAGTGTTACTAAAAATCCATAAAATACTTCCTTCTGCTTACATTGGTCGTATATCAAAGGTAAAAGCAAAAACAACTCGGGTACCCGCTTCGGTTTCTGAAACCGAAATTATAAATAACTTTTAAACCACTGCACGCACGACCTCAAAGCTGCATACGGATCTTCAATGGCAATATATAGGAAGGTAGTGAAATGGGCGGTAAACTAACGCTAGCACATTAAGTAATATACTACATCATGTGTTTGCTCGGTCTCACAGACCGTAAACGGGTACTGAAGGGTTAAGTCCACCAGCTAATGAAGAACCAAAGAACTTAATGCAGCGAACCAAAAAGCAAATACTGTTACGATACGACTATACTATGTTCGTAGATAAAATTAAAATTTGTAAAAGAAAATGGGATGTTATTACAATCCATACCCCCCCCCCCCCCCCCCCATTATAATAGTCGGTAATGTTAAGAAGTTTTTTGAATAAATCTGAGTTAAATCAAATTAGTAATTGAATGATAGCTATTGAAAGGTTACAGGTGGTTTAAAAATAAAGAGAATATTTAAAATACGGTTGAAGAAGCAATGACAAATGCAAAATTCTAATGAGGGTAGAATTAAAGTAGGTAGATATCAAATAAGAATATAGACTAGAAGGCAAGAATGAAAATGTAGTAGTTAGAAAGTTTGTTTCCAATTACTAGAAATAACAACTTGAAAAATATGTAAGGAAATCGTTTTGGTCTAGTTAAAAATATTGAATTTAACCCTCTTTTACTGTGAAAATGTCTTGGCTTATTTAAAAAGTGTAATATCTAAATCTACTTGTCATATAAAAAAATTTAAATATTAAGAAGTAAGTAAGAAAAGTAAAGAATTAACTACAGAAGATAATTGGCATGTGGTAAAACTTAATGGATACAAGAATTGTTATTTACAAGTGAATAATTGAAGAGTTACTATATTGGAACAGCTTTATTGAGAAGAATACATTTGACAAGTAACATAAATAGAAAGGGGTTACACCAATCTATTTCTTGTTGAGTGGAGAGTCTAGGAGGGCGTCGGTGAAGCGAGACGGTACATTTCGGAAGGTAGTGGTAGGGACAAGAGGATATCTGGGATTGCTCTGTTGGCTGGTTGCTGTCAAGGATTTTGGGTTTCGTAGTGTTGGACGAAGCTTGGAACTGGTGGTCTGTTCGTGAGAGCTGCATTGCAGGGAGCTGCTTAGAGGGGTCGATTACGGCTAAATGATAGGTTGCAGATTTTGAACATTGTGGAAATAAAATATACAAGGTGCGTGATTTCTTAGAGTATAGCAACTAGAAAGCAAATAAAGACATTTTAAAAGGTGAAATTAATTAAGAAACAGTAACTTACTGTGTTATTTAATGTTATAATGTACCATTCTAAGGATTGGGCATTTGTCATGGATATTTAAAAATTGTTGTTGACATTTGGTTTACATTAGAAGTGACGTTCGATTTGAATGGATAGTTTAAAATATTTGAAAATCACTTTTTCAGAACAAAGTAACTTTAAAAGTAACATTAAAAGGCACAATTTAAATAGGGTAGCCAGTGCAATACATAGATAGCTAGATGCAAGAAGCTGGAAAACGGAGATATCTAGAGGACTAGACAATTGAACTGACTGAAAATACAAAAGAAAGGAAGATCTAAGGTGCTGTGATAACTGGCGAAAAATAACACATCTTAGTATTACAAATAAAACCTTATATACAGTGTGTTTCACTTTACATGGAAGCACCCCTGTATTTTCTTTGTTTTTGTATGAATCGATTTGAATTTTGTACCAGTTGTACAACTCAGCAAGAGGCATCTATTCATGTCTTTGAGCGCAAATGACGTTTTTAGCCTTGCCTACTACGATCAAGAACATGGGTCGTATTGTCAATATTTTGCATCGCGTTAGAGTTACAGCAAAAAGTTATTAAGAAAAGTTATTTAGGATCAAAAGAATACCCCAAATACCGATTTTCGTTTAATAATTCGAATTTTTAATTTTTATCCATAAATTTGTCAAAGTCCCAAATTTCAACTTAATTTGGTATCAAATGGTGCCATGGAGAAACAACATTTTTATTATTGTTGCAAACGTCATTAGCTTTTAATAATGGCTGAATTACGTTTAACTGTAGCTGAGAAAGTAGAAATAATTAGAATTACTGGTGAAATTGCAAGATCCAATAGAGAAGTAGCTAGAATATTTAATGGAAGGCATCCAGGGCGTGCACCTATTTTTCCTGGCACTTAGTTTCTGACGATGCAAGCAGCGGAAATATTTCGATGGTGCAATAGTTACATTTAATGCCATATCTCAGGAGGATTAGCGTCATAAACCGCCAAAATCATTTCCTCCGAGGGATGCTCTCGAACTATTCTTCTTGGTCTGGGCTTAACAACATTTCCAGTTAAATTAAAAAGTTGATTAATTTTTGAAACAGTTCTAGGATAAATAGGTACACGCCCTGGATGCCTTCCATTAAATATTGTAGCTACTTCTCTATTAGATCTTGCATTTTCACCATTAATTCGAATTATTTCTACTTTCTCAGCTACAGTTAAACGTAATTCAGCCATTATTAAAAGTTAATGACGTTTGCAACAATAATAAAAATGTTTCGACATGGCACCATTTGATACCAAATTAAAAGTTGAAATTTGGGACTTCGACAAATTTATGAATAAAAATCAAAAATTCGAATTATTAAACAAAAATCGGTATTTGGGGTATTCTTTTGATTCTAAACAACTTTTCGTAATAACTTTTTGCTGTAACTCTAACGCGATGCAAAATATTGACATAACGACCCATGTTCTTGATCGTAGTAGGCCAGGCTAAAGACGTCATTTGCGCTCAAGGACATGAATAGATGCCTCTTGGTGAGTTGTACAACTGGTAAAAAATTCAAATCGATTCATACAAAAACAAAGAAAATACAGGGGTGCTTCCATGTAAAGTGAAACACACTGTAGAATAATATTGTAGAGACTAACATTCTTTTGTTACAAATTAAAAGTATGTTCCTTCACTTATTAGTTTTCTTATGTTACCTTTCTTAGGTTTGGGTTAGTAGAGATGTTGAAGGTAGACGCTTTTCTTTGTGATAATTTTTTTGGGATTTGTACTCTTTCTTAGTTTCCTGGGGCTTATTTGTTTCAGCATGGGGTTTGTAATTTTTGGTTTGGTGGTTTTTAGGGGTTGTGTCCTGAGAATATACCGAGCCTCCTGTCTTATTTCTACATTATTTTTGCAAATTTGTATAGTTATTGCGAATTAAATCTAATTTTAAAAATGCTTAAGCATATAGTCTTGAAACTTTAAATTTACGATTGGTACTTTTCTTCTTTTTTAAATTTCTAGGTTATAACTTTAGCAGAAGCCATTTTCTGTTCCCATTTTTGAACATTGAGTTTTTAGTTTGCTTCTAACACCTTAGGACGCATTGGTGGATTTCTTTCCAAGTTTTGAGTTCATTTTATCCCCCAATATCATAACGAATAGATATTGTAATTTCTTGCAACCTCTCTTATTAATCCAGGGTATGGAGGTATTTTATTAGCAAGTTACCTTTTGGTCAAATGGAATCTCAGGTATGGAATCCTTTATTACCCTACGTTATCGTTTTTTGACGTTTTATTGGATTTGCTTCAAGTCTTCAAGTAACCTTCAGTTAATCTACAAGTAATTCTTAATTAATTTGCAGCGTTCAACTCATTTGAATTTGCAATTTGGATTCTATGCTTAGCCCAATCGGTACCGAGCGCTTTAATTAATTTAATAATTTGTAATACATGTGTGATTTTCACGTCGAGTAATTTTATATTTGTTATGTAAACATCTTGAATGTAATTAATTCAGTTTTATATTTATCATAAACATTTATGTTAACTATCTGCCGCCTCATTTTCACTTAATATTTATTTGGGACCCATACTTCAATTTAACCATTGGAATTATATTTTTTATGTAGTCGCTGTATTCCGAGCATTGCAACTGAAATATACTGCCCGTTTTGGAAGTTTATTTATGCGTCTTTCGTCATATTTCTTTTCAGGAATTGGTTAGTAGCTTTTTTTCGATCTGCAACCTATTTTAGCAAAGCGCTTTTGGGCACCAAGTAGCAAAGTGCCCGTATCTTTTTTTATTTATACTGGTTTGAATCTCTAGTTTATCGTACTACCAGCTTCGGCTGCGAAGTGGGCTGCGTTTGTTAATTCCGTTGTTATACGTCAGTGGTGGAGCGCTTTAATTGACAAAACCTTACACCTGTTGTTGGAAACAATCAACTTTACAATATATACAAATTATTCAATTCTTTGCCTATACAATATAAAGCATTTTTATTCACAAAGTTTAGAAAGAACATGCTAACTTATTTATTTAACATTCAATCAAACTCAGATTGAGTTGTTTTGAAATTTTTCCAATGTGACCTTTTTTAGGCGTCAGGCGTCGCTTTATATATTTAAATGGTACTTAGTTTTTAAGTCAGGTCCACATGGTAGATCAGTTGTTCGCGTTTTTGCACAAACATGCTGAATGTGGGCCTTTTAACCATCGCAAAATAATTGAATATCTATAGGAATTTCTAATTTATTTTCAAGGTATGGTTAATAAATAAATTGTTATTATTATTATATATCTAATATATGCAATTACAATTACTACCAGTCGTCCTTGCATTAACTATTTATAGACAATGCAAACATTTTCGAAGGCAAGAAAAAAGTTGAAATGAGGAAATAGCGGAAATCTGTGAGAGACAAGGATGCACATAGGCAGAGGCTAAAAAATGGCATCTAGACAAAAAAGTTTGAAAATAATTGCAAGATGCAAAAGTATATAAAACCTAACTCTATAAAAGGTCACGGATGAGTATTGTAATCATTAATTTTATTTTATAGCTGGTAAGTACGATGCACTTTTGTTCAAAGTCGCTGTGTAAATAACTGCAAAAGAGTTAATCTCGTCTGCATGTTTATCGATTTTTATTGCTACACAACATTTAATAGACATCCATATTATAATTTGTACTAGATATGTTGCTAAAATATTTCCAATTATAACCACATTGTTTTTAAACTAGTTCGGTAATGCACACATATTTTTTGTATATTTATATTTTTTGTATATTTTGTGCATACGTCAGTAGATTGTTTGCATATATCTATGCATATTTTACAAAATATACAGGGTTATTCAATTTTGAGGCTCACCATTAGGTGCGCCAATTAGTTTTTTTAAATAGTTTCAGCTGTCAAAAGCTCAACTTTGTCCCAATTTAACAGCCTTTCCCGATTGTGAGCCTCTTAACTGAATAACCCTGTTTGTACTCACAACATGTCTAGTATACCTGAGTTCTAAATATGAAACACCATGTGTATTTCAAAAGCTGCAGTTCTCAAAACCAATTTTCAGACTGTGCAATGGACAATATTCGAAATGGTTTAGAACCATATAAGCATTGGTGCTAATGCATTATTTTTAATAGTTTCATTAGGTTACCAACAAGAGAAAAAAATCAGTTAACCGAAAGGCACCCTTGTCAATCATATTTGCATGATCAGCCGCGATGTATATCAATTTAAAAATGTTTAGCCAGCCTCGTATCCTGAATCGCTTACCCTGAAAATCCGAAGATCGAAGGGGGGCACATCAAACCTAATTTGCATTTGGCAAAAAAGTTAATAACCTGCTAGCCGGGTACAATATAAAAGTCACAAAAACCACTATCACAAAGCATTGTGTGTTGTGCTAGGTTAGTGTGCTACAGCATGGTGAGTTTTATGTCTGCGCTGATTGATCGTTATTCGTTTATTTTGTAAGTTTTATATTGTATAATTAAATATCTGCTAGACAGTAAACATTATAGCTAAATATGATATTAGATATAATTGAAGCTTAAAGATTTTGGCTTTTTCTTAGTATCATCTTTATTAGTTTTAACTACTATTCAAGTCGATTAGAAGTAATAATTTGTGTTTAGGAACCAGAATATTTAGACATAATTTATAAATTTAAAGTATTCTACAGATAGATGCATATTTTATCTCAATTCTCTTAATGATAGTATTGTTGAAACATGCTCTCAATACTCGTCTCATTGGAAGTTCAAGTTTAAATTCTGTAAAAAATTCAAAAGTAATAAAATTTTCAGATTGTACAAAAACTTATTTAAATAAAAACTGTATTACCTGATCCAAAGTGATGTAAATTATCTAACAATGAAGGACACAACCTTCCACATTTTTAAATGTAGAATAAAATTTATTTCTACGATAAACTAGTAGCCTCATTATAATATGAGCTATTTTTGGAATCTTTATGATTATAATTAACTTAACCAACTAAATTCTAGGATTTCTTTCATTTTACAACAATTTAAAAAATATATTAACGTTATAAATTAAAGAATATCGGTTTCCATTCGAATTATTTTGCTTATTTGAGGGATTTCCAGATTTAAATTACATTTTCCTATGAGATTGCCTATTGATGGTATTTTAAAATGTAGTAAATATTTTTGTATCATTTGAAGATTCGCACACGGAAAGGATCTTATGCTTGTGTTGTGTGCGAGTGCAAAGTAGTAGATAAAAGTTGCTACTAAACATATGAAGATTCATACAGAAACATACTGTATGACGTCTCTATTTCTGAATGGAAATAGACAAACAACAGCGATTTAAAACTGTATTATATATATATATATATATATATATATATAGGATATATACTGGGGAAAGTCCTTACTAAGGTACTATTTGTTCTTATAAAACACATGCAGTCAATTTAAAAATCATACAGAGACTTACAAAAGCGAAAAACTAACGTCAGAGCTTTTTAAAAGTTTCCTCTTCGCAAAGACTTACTTGTATTATTAATTCTACTTTCAATAAATTAAATTAGGCTACTCATAACCAAAAAAAAAAAATCAGGGCCAAGTATTATCGTCTATTTTAGGCATCGTAAGAATGATACAAACTTGTTCATGTTGTGCTTACGTATATGCACTATTAACAAAGACTTTTTCATATAAATAAACAATACCTTTTGCTAAAGTGTTATTGGATATAATGGACATTTGACCAGTTTATAGCACCGCTAGATAACTTTTAGTAACATTGTTTACCGAATTCGTTTAGTGATTATTCTAGATGCTACTTCTTTATTCACTACAAATTTTAAATCACATTCTAGTTCCTAATTTTACAAACCTTTCGTAGGTCTGTTACTATTTATAACGTAATGCCAACATTGACCTCAAAGTGAGTAAAAGCGCTATGAGCATTCAAAAGTTCATTAATTCGATTACAACATAAATAGTAAATTCGCTTGCTTCATTAGTTGTTCAAGGTAAAAGTCATTCCAGGTTCACCATTTAGCATTCATTTTCGACGGCATCCTTTAACAGATTTGTTGGGGTTTATTGACACCGTTTAAACATAAACATCCGCTGTCTTCAGCCGCTTGCTATCCGATTATTCTAAAAATTATAGAGATTGCGAATTTACTACTCTATTGTATAGTTGTAGAAAAATAAAAAAAAATCAAAGCATGTGCTCGTCTTAGTCACGAACAGACTCTAATTCAGTTCATAGAAGTGAACCCCAATTACAGAATGGTATAGTCATACAATCAAATGTAGAATTACCACACTGAGGCGTCCGGTGGGAACCTTGGCTAAGGTCACTAGATTAATACACTAAGTGTAAGGTACCGCCATTCCATTCCTCGCGTGAGATGGTGAGAAAATTGTCAGATAAAAATAACAAATACAAAAACAGGGACGACACTAGTTTTTGGGGATTTTCTATTTCATGTAGTGGTACAGCTATAAAGTCAAATTATTGTTAGATTGTGTTTTTATCCCCAGTTGGAAAATATTGTGCGACAGGGATAGATTTAAAAAAATCACTATTGGCGGTACACCTTACACTTTAGTGTGCTGATCTAGTGACCTTAACTTTGGCTACAGCAGTTTGGCCAGGCACATTTATTGACAAGTAGTAAATTGAACTGAAAATTCACCGTTTGCAGATCTGACATGGGTTACTCTTTACAATGTGATAGGTGACCCCGTGTTCTACGTTTGTTGTTTAAAATATGATAATGGTAGAGCAACGCACCGCCAATTACTTTTTTGTCGTTTTCAAAGGGGCGTGTGGCTTCGCAGCAATTTTTGGTCATCGAATACCCATCGCAAAAAATAAGAGGTCTTGGAATTAGCACAAACATTTTTAAAGCTTAACAACCTTTCCAACATAGCGATATCGGAAACCCTTAGAAATAGCGATTTGGTTAAATTAGAAGAAATATGCAGCACATTTTATTTAAACATATTTTACAACATTTTAAAATAATGTATTATTTTTGAGCCGCTTTAGGAAATTGAAACTCTATAAAAAACCAACATGGTTAGCAATAGCAATTACAAATTACCCACCAGAGCATCAAGTTTTTCTCCAGTGCGAATCTTCAAATGATGCTTCAAGATAAAACACACGAATTTGGTAATCGAGTTAATGAACTTCAGAATGCTTAATGTGATTTTATTCACTTGGAGGTCAACAATAGCATTATAAATAAAAACGCACTTACAAAAGAATTGTAAATTTGGGGTACAGCACGCGATTCAAACTTGAAGCACACTCAAATTTGCAAAATTTACTGAATAAAAAAGTGGTAATTTTTACGCATACAGTAACAACTACAAACAATTGAATAAAATCTAGAATAAGCAGCAGTTCGTTAACGTAAGGTATTAAAATTCTACTGGTGCTGCTATAAACTTTTCAAGTTGATCCATAATTAACATTTTGGAAATTCTATCCAATTGAAACTATAGCAAATATTATTGTTTATGATGTATTACATAAGCACGTCCTAAACAAGTTTTTAATTTTTTTATAGTTGCTGTAAATGAGGGAAGAATCAAGAATTCAGTTATTTTAACTAAACAATGTCTAAAGTGGTACATATTAGAGCACTGCATTGTTGTAGTTATGAGTGGCTTAGTTTAATTTGTTGAAAGCATAATCAATAATACAAAAGCTATGATACTAGAACCAAGCTGTTATTTAAAAAATGTTGTTATATTTTTATTGTAGCCGGTATAAATTTGCACAGAAATGCTCTTTTTTATCCATTTATCAGAAAGTTTTGTTGTTGATTAAAGCTTTACATCTTCTCAAACTAAAAACGTATTTGTTTTTCGAACTACACAAAAACAATTATTTGGAAAAGTTGCTTAGAATTAAAATAGGGTGTCAAATATGAAGTTATAGCCACCTACTTAGGAAAAGACATTTAGTGGTTTTTCCTATTTTTTTCTTACTACCCTATGTATTACGGAAAATGAGGTAGTTTAAAGTTATCTTATGGAATACGATAATGATTTTTTTATTTTTATTTTATCTTGGTACTCGGCCAACAGCCGCTAGGCCTATTATAGGCGTCGCTGTACATTTTATGAGGACTTCCAACCCCACTAACGACTGTCATGATGTTATTATGACATCCGGAACCAACCATTTTCGTGACAGCCGAGCCGTATCACGTGGCGCCGAGGGAAGCAGCCATGGAACTCCCATCCAAGTTCTGACCAGAAACAGCGTTGCTTAACTCTGCTGATCGAACGTGGACGTTTGTTCAAGCTACACCACCCGGGATATACTATCAAACTTGAGTTTCGCTCACTTAGCAACCAGAAAATTATGTTAATCGAAATTAATGCTAAGAAATTCAATTTTTCATGTCTAAAATAAAAAAATACAGGTATCTTCAAAAAGATTTATTAACAAACGATTCGAATATCAATAAGAATTCCAAGTAATTATAATTTTTAACTGATATGTTATAACATGATTTGAAATAAGGCAACTTGTGAGAAGCATTCTTTAAATTCCTAGAAGAGATATATTATTTAAAATATACAGGGTTCTCCAGTCAAACGGAAAGATTTCAAAATTTAATTAATTTAAAAAGAAATATATATTTTTTAAATTTATTAGGTATAAATGTGAAGTACAAGAGCAGCAATTTGATGTACAATAACAATTAAAATTAGTTTCTGAATACTACATTCGCCAAGTGTCCTCCATTGAAATTTTGCATTCTTGATGTCGGGTGGTTTGGCCGATCGGCGTGGACTTCTTAGCATCGCTGTTGAACAGCTGCGATGTTTTCAGGGGTTCCAACTGTTTGGGCATTCCCACCTTTTTTGTAAACTGCGGTCCACTTTGCTGAAGGTTGTTTATTCACGTTCGAATCGCATTATCCGACGGAACAGCTGATTGCACGGTATGTTGAAATGATGTCGAAAATCGCGTCGCGGTTGCCACAATCTTTCACCATTGAGATAATACGGCTTATAACGGCGTAGCCACGCTGTTCACCCGTCCAACAATGCATTGTAAACTAAAGAACCAAACGATAAAACGGTAGACCGCGCAGATAAATCTGAGTCGGCGATCTACTTTTCCACCACCCCCTACGAGCTGTTAATCCCACCTCCACTCTTTCCATTTGACTGGCGACCTCTGTATGACAATAGGGAAAAACATATGAAATTTGTTTAAATAAAAAGCAGCATTTAACACGAAATCCAAAATGAAGTGTATTTCTAGAGTTATGAAATTGTATGTGCCCATGTATTTTATGGGTATTTCTATTCATACATAGGATACTCCTTCTTTTTCAATCCTGACGATCCACGAGGACCAAAGGAATCCACGAGGATGTTTCATTGATAATGTTCAATAAATAATAAGGTTGTCGACCTTCTACTTATATTCCCTTTCACTTTCACTTCTCTTCATTTTATTACACGATTTTAACTTAACTTAACTGGACTTTTTGAATTGACTTAGTAAACTTCTTGTTGACTGCACATTAATTGAACAAATTATTCCTAGCTATTTTTATTCTGAGCCCTTATCTTCACTTTACTCCAATTTAGGTTACGTACTTTGCACTCGTTAATTAAGTTTCTTTTCCATGTTAAGGCTGGTCTGCCCGGTTTCCTTTGTCCTTTAATATTATATTGTAAAACTTGTCTAGTTATCGGCTTCCGTAAGGTGTGTCCGGTCCATTTTTACCGCCGTCTCTTTATTATAACTTTAACTGTTTCTAATCGTGCACTGACCCACAAGTTCACGTTCGTTATTTGATTCGGCCAGCGTATGTTTTAAGACTCTTCTAAGGGATCTATCAATAAATGTTTGTATGTTTTTTGTTTAACGTCGATGTTTCGCAACCATATATGATTACACTTAAAACGTTAATTCCGAAGATATATATATATATAATCAAGTTCCTTATTTACCCGTTTGGGTGTAAGGATTGTATTACAATTACTTCTACTATGCTAACATTTTGTATTTTTATCTTTATCACTTTCACACACTTTTCTAGATTCAACTCGATATGAACTCTTTCCAGTTTTTTCTGTCTTCTGCTATTCTTTTCGCTTCTGCCCACGTTTTTCCTTTTTTCTCTAGTATATTTTCTATTGTCACATCCCACGTTTGCTTTGGTCTGCCTCTTTTCTTTTTTCCTGTCATTTTTGCCTCCCAAATCATCCTTGTCTGTGCTCCTCTCTCCATCCTTTGGAGATGTCCCCACCATCCAAGTTGTCGTCGTTCAATATACTCTTCCACTGGTTCTATGTTGAGTTCTTCTCTTATCGCCTCATTCCTGATCCTATCTCTTTTGGTAACGCCCTTGACTCTCCGTAGGAATTTCATCTCTGTTGCTCTGATCTTACTTTTTTCTCGTTCGGATAAGACCCATGATTCGCACCCATACGTGAGGACTGGTCTGTATATCGCCTTGTATACGTTCATCTTTGTTTCTCTTGATATTTCTTTTTTGTTGATGAGGCCTTTGCTCAAGGCATAGTAAACTTTATTGGTTGTCTCTATTCTGTTGTTCACTTCCGCTCCTTGTTTTCCTGCGTCGTCTATGGTTACTCCTAGATATTTAAAACTGTTCACCTGTTCTATTCGTTCGTCGTCTATTCTAATTTCCATTTCTTTCTTTTCCCCTGATATTACCATGATTTTTGTTTTCTTCTTATTCATCCTCATTCCATTGTTTGTTAGTACTTCATTCCATACACACAGATTTTTCTTTAATTCTTTTTCACTTCCGGCTATTAAGGCTATATCGTCCGCAAAGGCGCACTCTGATATCTCCACTTTTTCAAGATTTCTGTATCCCACAAACCACGGTTTCGTTCTTGAGTTTACCGTTCTTATTAGTTTGTCCATAAAGGTGATAAACAGCAGCGGGCTAAGGCTTCCTCCTTGCCGGGCCCCTTCCTTTGTATGGAATATGTCTGACTCTCCATTCTTACTTATTACCTTGTTTCTAGTCACTCGGTACAAGCATTTGATTACTCTTATTAATTTATCATTAACCTTTTTCTCTTTCAGACATTCCCACATTTTAGCTCTTGGTACCCGATCAAAGGCCTTCTCCATATCCATAAATGCAAAATAAAAATTTTTTGACCTTGCTAACGATCTATTTATAATTTCTTTTAACGTGAATACGTGGTCTTGTGTACTTCTCCTTTTTCTGAATCCGCTTTGTCCTTGTAGTAGTGTCGGCTCTACTTCTTTTCTTAACCTTTTCTCTATAATTTTTTCAAACAACTTCATTGGAGTGTTCAATAATGTTATGCCTCTGTAGTTATTACAGTCCATGGCATCTCCCTTTTTATAGATTGGGAGTATTCGCCCTATTTCCCAGTCTTTGGGTATTGTCTCTTCCTGCCAGATTCTATTGAATATCCTCAGTAGCATTCGCTCTCCACTGTCTCCCATGTTCTTCATCATTTCCGTCGTGATTCTATCTTCACCGGGTGCTTTGCCAGTAGACCGCGCAGATAAATCTGAGTCGGCGATCTACTTTTCCACCACCCCCTACGAGCTGTTAATCCCACCTCCACTCTTTCCATTTGACTGGCGACCCCTGTATGACAATAGGAAAAAATATATGAGATTTGTTTAAATAAAAAGCAGCATTTAACACGAAATCCAAAATGAAGTTTATTTCTCGAGTTGTGAAATTGTATGTGCCTATCTATATTATGGGTATTCCTATTCATACATAGGATACTCCTTCTTCTTCAATCTTGACGATCCATGAGGACCAAAGGAATCCACGGGGATGTTTCATTGATAATGTTCAATAAATAATAAGGTTGTCGACCTTCTACTTATATTCCCTTTTACTTTCACTTCTCTTCATTTTATTACACGATTTTAACTTAACTTAACTGGACTTTTTGAATTGACTTAGTAAACTTCTTGTTGACTGCACATTAATTGAACAAATTATTCCTAGCTATTTTTATTCTGAGCCCTTATCTTCACTTTACTCCAATTTAGGTTACGTACTTTGCACTCGTTAATTAAGTTTCTTTTCCATGTTAAGGCTGGTCTGTCCGGTTTCCTTTGTCCTTTAATATTATATTGTAAAACTTGTCTAGTTATCGGCTTCCGTAAGGTATGTCCGGTCCATTTTTACCGCCGTCTCTTTATTATAACTTTAACTGTTTCTAATCGTGCACTGACCCACAAGTTCACGTTCGTTATTTGATTCGGCCAGCGTATGCTTAAGATTCTTCTAAGGGATCTATCAATAAATGTTTGTATGTTTTTTGTTTAACGTCCATGTTTCGCAATCATATATGATTACACTTAAAACGTTAATTCTGAAGATGCGTAGCTTATTTTTCTTCGATAAACCCTTTGAATTCCATACATTACGTAATAAGTTGAAAGCATTTTGTGCTTTACAAATTCTCATCTGTGTATCTTTATTGCGCGCCCCCTTGTTCATCCATAACACTGCCTAGATTTAAAAAAAGGCATATTTATTGCAAATCTACAATCTACTCTAATATTACAGAGTAATAAGTAAATAGTATGAAGGTGAAAAGGTTAGAGTCAGGCATCATCTATTGACGATTCTCTGAAATTTAGTTTGGAAGATCTTCTGGCCAGAATCTTTTCAGTCTTCTCCCTGCTAATTGAAAAGCTCGCTTATCAGTTAATACTATGTCCTATGTCCTATGCATCTGTTTTTTTATTTGGTAGCATGAGGTTTGATTAAATCTCTGATAAATGGTATTTCAAGATTATCATAAATAGTTTGATTGGATATGTACCATGGCGCGTTGACCATCATTCGTAAAGTTTTTGACTGAAACGTTTGCAGAATTTAACACTATGGAGCTTGTGGTTTGAATTTGACACAATTCGTTAAAAACCTCTAATAACACAAATATTTAATAACCGCCAAATACGTATTTCCACAGCTAAGCTGTCATCTCCTGTAGCCTTGAAGAGAGAGGCTTTCACTGGTGATTTGGTGAAGAGCATTCGGCCAGCTGTGTCGGGCTAGTCTTTCTCTTGAAGGCTACTCAAGATGGCAGCTTAGCTGTCGAAATACATTTTTAGCGGTTGCTAAATATTTGTGTATTATTCTAATTCTAAAACCGACCGTTCGATCTAAAATCATATAGATTAATAGGTAACTAATATCTAAAAATTGTTCCAGTAAATTAATTTAACAAAATTTTTGTTTCAGAAATTCCCAATCGGTCTTGTATTTATTATTTCGTGCACTTTTGCATTCGAATCGGCACGAAATGAAAGATGGCTCTACTTCTCCAACGACTTTAAGCTCCCTGAACACAAGAGTGCAGGCATCTCAAAAGATTTGGAAGCACCTCACCTCCCTCTAATTTTTAATGGTGCTGCTTTGCCCAGTAAACCAGTTGCATATGAGAATCTCCGAACTTCAGTTCCAGTAGCACCAGTAAGTAGATGCAAATTACGTTTAACTATAAGACATCCACATAATGACAAGATTTTAACTCTGTTCCAATTTCAAGGCACACGCTTACCCAAATCCCTTGCCAAAATCTAAACCATCGTTTTCTGGATATCGCTATGATAAACCAGAAACAGGATTTAATGAACGATACGTCTACCCCCAACCATGGAAGACGCCAATACCATCAACTACCACGACGCCTAAACCACCGCAATCGACGTTTTCTGGATATCGCTATGATAAACCAGAAATTGGATTTAACGAAGGATACGTTTACTCCCAACCATGGAAGACGGTTGGCATACCATCAACTACCACGACGCCTAAACCACCGCAATGGACGTTTTCTGGATATCGCTATGATAAACCAGAAATTGGATTTAACGAAGGATACGTTTACTCCCAACCATGGAAGACGGTTGGCATACCATCAACTACCACGACGCCTAAACTACCGCAATCGACGTTTTCTGGATATCGCTATGAGGCACCAAAAGTAGAATTTAAGAACGGGTACGTCTACACCCAGCCACCAAAGAAGTTTACCTTACCACCAAGCTCCACAACGGCAAAATCATCACTAACACCATTTTCTGGATATCGTTACGATGTACCAAAAACAAAGTCTAAGATATATATTCCTCCGGCAACTACGAAGTCTAATATATATTTACCCCCTGTAACTTCAACGCGAAAGCCAATTACGTGGAACTATTCTCTTCCAACAACCTCTCATATATATTTACCCCCGGTAACTTCTACACAAAGGCCAATTACATGGAGCCCTGTAACTGCAAATAGTATATATTTGCCCCCAGTAACTTCGACTCGAAAGCCAATTACATGGAGCTATTCTCCTTCAACAAAGTCTAATACATATTTACCCCCAGTAACGTCGACACGAAGGCCAATTACTTGGAGCAATTTCCCTCCAACTAAGTCTAATAATTACTTACCCCCGGTAACTTCGACACAAAGGTCAATTATTTGGAGTTCTACTAAAATGAAATCTAATGAATATTTACCTCCGGTAACTTCCACACAAAGGCCAATTACATGGAGATGTTCTGCTAAAACGAAAGCTAACATATATTTGCCCCCTGTAACTGCAAATAATATATATTTGCCCCCAGCAACTTCGACTCGAAAGCCAATTACATGGAGCTATTCTCCTCCAACAAAGTCTAATATATATTTACCCCCAGTAACGTCGACACGAAGGCCAATCACTTGGAGTAATTCGCCTCCAACTAAGTCTAATACTTACTTACCCCCGCTAACTTCGACACAAAGGTCAATTACTTGGAGTTCTACTAAAACGCATTCTAATGAATATTTACCTCCGGTAACTTCGACACAAACGCCGTGGAGCTATTCTACACTAAAATCATATATGGAGTTTTTCATCCGTACCTTCTTATACAACAAAGATTAATCAATATTTGCCTCCACAAAATTTCAATGCCGCCTTTCAACGAATTTCGACCAATGCTCCACACTATTTTCCGCCTAAATAATTTTTTACATCTATCATTTGTAGACAGTATTTAATTTGATTTGATATACGTCTACAATGTCTGTAAGTAATTTGGTTTATTGGAAAAAAGTAAAAACTGGTAAATGGTACCCTATGACGTCATATGGAGACTACCTACTACTTGCAGCTTACTAGTTATTTTTCGTTTCCATTTAATATAAACAGGATTTAGTTATTCCTAGGACCGATTAAGAATTTATTTAGTGTAATATTGCTATTACTATGTAACATTACATGTAAAATTTTATCTATCAAGAATATATATAAACTATATTTTAAGAGCAACAATGATATGTAGACATACGCAGCTTTTCTTTGTAATTTGCACAGCATGTAAAATAAAGAATATTTTTGTAATACAACATTTTCACTACCTGCAACAGTGTTATTAGAAACAAATAAAGAACACATAAACATTTCGAGAAAGTAGCTAAAAAAAAACACTTTACTGCAAAGTTATACATATGATTTTTTTACACATTTACATTTTATAATAAGACTATCTCTTGTATTCAGCTGCATTCAAAAATAATTAAATATAAAAATAGGATGTTAGTTGGTTTGTTATTAATCACATTCCTTCTCGTCTCTAATGGCAACGGCAGCCAAGCTTTTTACCGCAGCCATTGAAAACCAACAGAGCAGTCAAACTTCTATTTTCGCTATCAGAAACTCCAATAACAAGCGACAGAATATGTCACTTTTGGATCAAGATGTAAAAAGAATATTTTTGGTAAAGTTTTTTCTCTAACGAAAACCAGGCAATTTACCGGATTTACTGCTTTTCAAACAACGCATAGACCCTTTAAGTTCAGCATTGAAACTCACACTCAATAGAAGGTTCTTATAAGACCGCTGAACGCTCCAATAGCAAATTGGAATAATCTAACTAAAAAGACAGACCTTTATATGGCACTCCAATGTAAATCAAATAGCTAGTTGAGAATACCCTTTTGCGTTCAACGGGGCCCACTAGCTAATCCGCGGAGGCAGGGATGGGTTCCCAATGATCTATATGCTAATTTCAAGAGGCGCCACCAATTTATTTATTACATCAACTCGCAAACCTAAATTGGAAGGTTTGGTTATGATCTTAACTATTATAACTTGCAATAAAGGTTCAAAATCACTCTTGACAGTCGAAGACTCTCAGATCAACTATGGTTATTTTGGTAATAACAAAACGTGAGTGCAACGTAATCCAAGTGGTATTTATTTAAATAGATTCAAGTGGGTAAATAATTAAATAATTCATAGTGGTGTATTTACTCTGGCAGCTTTTACCAATATTTGTGATTAATGCAACTGGTTAATTCAGTTATAAAATCTAAAGGTAAAAAAGTGGAGATAAGTCCAATCTCCTACGTTTACAGATACCAATTTTCGTTTTGATTAATTAACAGATCAATACGCATTAGAAGTACCTAAAATTTATAGTGTATTATTGCTCATTATGAATCAATATTATCGAAGTATTGTACTTTTTCAAGAATAGCTTATGCGCTTTGAATTACGATCACAAATAAATATATTAATATTACAAGATTAACTTCATTTGCTTATCTGATTTCTCCAGCATCGATCCAGATCAATGACGAAGTCCCAGGTTCGCTCTGGTTCTGTAGCTACATAATCAAATCAGTCCTTTTGCAGCAACGGAGGACGATCAAGACAAGGAAATGAAGAAAGCAGAATTGAGCTTCCAAAGACAGCGCAGCAACGGGCAGCAAATCGCCAAGTAACAGAAAGAAAAAAACACAGCAAGCAAGCAAGTAGAGCAAAGGCCCTGTAATAATGTTACGTATTAATAAACAACCTTGGAGTACAGTTATATACCTACTTTAGTTAATTATCGGCCCATTGTTCTATAATTCTACGGGTGCTGTGGAAGACCAATTAACCTGCCATCTGGTGGGTCAAACTGAACAGCGCCCATTTTCCAAAATTTAGTTATCATTGTACATTATGTAATTTGTCTTTTTTTTTAAATAAATGTTTATATTATTATTATTTATTAATTAGCAAATATGACCAGCCCGATGACACAAGCTCAACACAAACGTTATCTCGTCGCACGGCTAACCTCTCGAGAGTTACACTTAAAATATAACCAATATGGTAAGTCCTTTTGCTAACTCGAGTGAGAAACTTACCCAAAAACAACGCTTGCCTCTTATCAAATCCATCGTACTATAGACGTTTCCCCACATCCAGACTATTCAACTAAACGAATCAGGAAATATTTATGAGAGTCGAGCAATCAGCGGATCTATAAATTCCACAGCCAAAGCGGTAGAGAACAAACCTCGACGAATCTCGGTGACAATGTTTTTCTTTTTAGGTTACCTATGCAGAAAGTGTAGTCATGACGAATAAACAAAACCAAATCATTATAAAAGTAGTAATCAACATAAAGTGCCCAAATGGCCCTAACATACCTACCATATATCTAATACTTACTATATTGCTAGCGGCTATGAGTGGGAAACTTACCAAGGAAGTGAGACAGACAACCAACTCTTCAATGTATACCGGTGAGCGGTGCGCAAGGGCGGCGGCGTCGTCCGCCCAATGGGGAAGTGGTCAAGTTTAAAATTAGCTTCTAGAGGCGGAGTTCGAATTCTCACGCATGCGCACGAGACGCGTTATACTCTAAGTGAGACTATGTCGGCGCCGTAATGTTTTCTGAAGTTTCCAGGCCCTACCAGCAATATATGTGTATTATATATATGATACCTACTCTAGATTCCCTGAAAGTTAATACGCAACCTGCTCGAATCCAACGGTCATATTACGCCTAACTTTAGGGCAGATCAATCCAAACCTTAAGAAGGAACCTCTAGGAGAAGCTAAAGCAATACGAGAAATTACTCATTTCTTCATTAAGACAAACCAGTAATGATTTCTTAGAAGTGAACTGTCAATTCAAAACATTCTGCCGGGTTCACAGCCACTACTAGTGCAGCGTTCAACCTAACAATCTAATACCAAAATGTCCTTATCACATTAATCTCTCAAATGTCAAACGAAACTTCACTTGACTACTAAACTCCAATTTGCCCAAAACACCACCCACGTCCGTTTGTATTTTCAAGAGGAGCTTACAAACCACTAGACGTTGCTAATATCCAGATGAAAACACCACAGCCGACGTTTATTTAACGCTGTAGTTACCAAATAAACCAAGCTGCATTTCAGTAGCCGTTTGGCCGTAACAGGGTAGACTTATTAGGAATACCGCAATACACCATTACAAAAGTAGATCTCAAAATACATATATATATATATATACTGAGATGGTATGATACCTGCCGCAATTCTGGATTCATTATTATTAAATAAATGTTAATTAAAAAATGAAGTTTGAACGAAATTGGTAATTTATTCATCGCCACAGTACAGTAATAGTAAGAATTAAACATTGGTAGACCTATAAACCATGATTGATGGATAATTATAATTAATTAAACCAATGTTCAATGTTCAATACATAATGTATGACAAATAAACAGATAAATTATTGAAAGATTAAGTCACGTAAAACATGCTAATAATGTTGCATTAGTACAAATGAGTGACGAAGCACTACATACCGGGTGTAACAGGATCATGGTACACCCCCGTATCTCCGTTAGTTTTAAAGGTAATTTATTGAAATTTGGTATATCACATATACATAATAAGCGGCACTTTTTGACCTGCAAATGATTTTTTTTTCACTTCCGGTTTCGCCGGAAGTGATACCAACTTTCGATTTTTAAATAGAACACCCTGTATATTATTACATTTCTGAAATCTGCATAATTTTCTGAATCCAATGATACCACATAAGTGACATTTCAAACGTCAAAAATTTTTTTAATTTAATTTTTAGTTTTCCATTTAAGTGTGCCATGATGGTTCCGATTTATTCCAATTGATCCATTTAATGCTAGAAAAATCGAAATCCCGTCAAAAATACTAAATTGCGTTTTTTATGAGCAAATAAAGTTCACCGTAATCAATTTTGGGGTAAAACTCAATTTTTTCAAATGGAACCATATTGGTACCGTGGTACCATTTATTAGTACTATTAATAAGGAATTTATTCATACATGGTAATTAAATGTGCGATAAATACAAACAAAATTACAACTAAAAGAAAATAAGAAAATACAAAAAATACAACTTGAAATACAAAAAATTAACACAAAACATTACAACAATTGTTCGAAATGCTGTCCATTAACGTCAACGCACTTCTGAACTCTCGTAGCTGTTTCTTGAAGAACGTTCGATAATTGCTGGGCCGTTATTCTATTAATTGCGCGTCTTACTCGCAACTCCAGATCTTCGCGGGTTGTAACGGGGGTTGCATAAACAATGTTTTTCAAATGGCCCCAAACAAAGAAATCAAGAGGTGTCAAATCAGGTGACCTTGGAGGCCATCGCACAGGACCATTCGTCGAAATTACGTTTTCTTCGAATGCTTGTTGAAGGTAATCAATTACTATTCTTGAATTATGGGGAGGAGCTCCATCTTGTTGGAAATACATTCCCTGTCGTAAATGGATAGGTAATTCAGCTAACCTGTCCTCAATTTCATTTTGCAGAAATCCTAAGTATCTAGCTCCAGTCAAGGCTCCTTCAAATATTATTGGACCAATGACTCTACGACCGACTATTCCAAGCCAAACATTGAAACCGAACCGCACTTGAAAATTACCCTGCCGCAATAAATGTTGATTTACTTGTGACCAATACCTTGTATTTTGTCGGTTAAATAATCCCATATTTGTAAACCTACACTCGTCCGAAAATAAAATCCTTCCCAAAAAAGCATTGTTTGGCTGCACATTATTCTGCAAGATCCAATTGCAATATTCCATCCTACGTTCATAATCATTTTCGTACAGGTGCTGGTGCAATTGATATTTGAAGGATTTATAATTGTGTTTGTGCAAGATTCGGCTTACCGTTTGGTGACTAATTTCCAAATCAAACCCAATTTGCCTTAAAGAAACAGTCTTATCAACTTCTATTCGAGCTAAAACATTAATTTCCGTTCCTTCGTCAATGATAACGTTTTCTTCGGGATCGGGATCATGGTTAGGCTCTCTTCGGAATTGATTTTCAAGACGATTAAAATAATTTCTCGCTGGACATTGTCTATCAGGATATCGGTCGGCATAAAGGTTTCTAGCCGCAAGGCCATTTTTTCTACATTCCCCATAAATAATTAACATGTCCACTCTTTCATCCTTTGTATAAATGTGCGGCATTTTGAACAAAAATAACAACAAATGTAAAGACTCTTCCAATACACAATAGAAACACCGATAAACCAACAAGTATTTATTTGACAGTCTGAATAAACAATTTCATTGTTTTCAAAGCCTCCTTAGTCTTAACACTAAATTAGACCAAAATAATTGTATTTTCTTATTTTCTTTTAGCTGTAATTTTGATTGTATTTATCGCACATTTAATTACCATGTATGAATAAATTCCTTATTAATAGTACTAATAAATGGTACCACGGTACCAATATGGTTCCATTTGAAAAAATTGAGTTTTACCCCAAAATTGATTACGGTGAACTTTATTTGCTCATAAAAAACGCAATTTAGTATTTTTGACGGGATTTCGATTTTTCTAGCATTAAATGGATCAATTGGAATAAATCGGAACCATCATGGCACACTTAAATGGAAAATTAAAAATTAAATTAAAAAAAATTTTGACGTTTGAAATGTCACTTATGTGGTATCATTGGATTCAGAAAATTATGCAGATTTCAGAAATGTAATAATATACAGGGTGTTCTATTTAAAAATCGAAAGTTGGTATCACTTCCGGCGAAACCGGAAGTGAAAAAAAAATCATTTGCAGGTCAAAAAGTGCCGCTTATTATGTATATGTGATATACCAAATTTCAATAAATTACCTTTAAAACTAACGGAGATACGGGGGTGTACCATGATCCTGTTACACCCAGTATATAACGTGCAATAAAATTTGTAATGCCAACTAATAGTAAAAAAGTTATGGTATTAGATTAAAACGGTGCATATGAATTACGTAACATGCAAAAGAGCATAATTAGCGAACTGTCATCAACAAAAATACAACGTTAAAATGGTAGAAACCTGTGACATGTGATTTAATCTAAGCTATGTGAACACAAATGAGGTTAAAGTTACGAAATATGACATTTCTAAGAGAAACAATTATTATTAGCGATCATAGTATGTACAGTAGCGGAATCAATATAGTTTACACTTTAGTTGCACAGTAGCTTGTGCAATAAATTTGGTTTGAGAACTGAAATGAAAACAAAATATGAAAAAGTACTTAATGTCACTTAAAATATTTCTGAATTATTTTTAAACCATGAAGAAAAGAGAAGGATTATTGCAAGATGTAAACTATATTGATTCCCCAACTGTACTTACAGAATAACTATATGTAGTAGGTATCTAAGTTAAAAACGTTAGCAACAGGAAGATTAACAAAAATAGCCAAGCCAAGCTAATTTTGCGCTTGCTTCAAAAACAAAAGTTGTAATTTGGAAGAATAAGCAAATGTCTTTGTCCCAGTCTTGTTTATTATTGAATTCTATGTGTGGGGTAATCTGGGATAAATAAACAGTGTGTTCCGGATAACTACAAGGAGCGTTTTTGGAGCAGCGAAGCCAGTGGCAGGCAGTGAGTAATATTCTGCATTTTGGAGTGTCTGCGTAGATCAAATACTGGAAGGCAATAGCAGCATAAGGGCCTTGGCTGAATTAAAGGGCAGTGCGGCGCCCGATTGGTAATTAGGATCCAGTTCACTTAGGACAAGGAGTCGTCGTTGACCTAGAAAGAGATAACAGATATCTCTAAGTTACATGAATAAAGGAAGAGCGTTGCTTTATTTACCTGTGGTGGATTTATTAATAGTTGGTTTCTTTCAAATTTGATATTTGTCTTGCAATTTGTGTATGCTTCGTACGACATTATTTGAGGTTATAATGAAAACTTAATCATGTGTCATATTTATGCATTTGGCATACAAAAGAAAAAGTTCAACTGTGTAGAGACTCAACCCTGCAGATAGAGATTTCTCCCATGAGCCAGCCTTTAAAAATAAATAATTGCGATAAATAAAGTATAAGTATAAGCTGAAAGTAAAATTAATGAATTCAAATATATATTTTTTAATTAGCCAGATGTTAAATAGTAGCTAAGATAAAGTAATGTATCAATTTATTACTAAGAATAAAATACAGCAGAGTGAATTATCAGTACAATATATGTGGCAATTGAAAGATACAGCTCAACAAAAGAGGTTTATATTCATTATTATAACTACATCAAGCAGAAATACCTAAGCGCAAGATTGGCAGCTAAAATATCAAATAAAAAGTACATTGCTAGTAGACCTAGTAGTAGTAGTACCTATAATTTTCGCCTGTTCTTGGATTGTCAAACCAGCTTTTATTATGTGTAAAAATTATAGGGAAACTAAAGTGGCAGATATAAAAAAGGTCCCAGAAACGAGCTTATTGTATTATAGTTGGTACTTCTATCATACATAAAATACACCTATAAAATACGGGTTATTATTGTCCTAGAAATAAAATTACTAAAATAAAATGTGCCCTTCTTAGAAATAATATAGCTAAGATAAAACAAAAATGTCTGTAAGTATGCGACCCTCACAACCTCTATATGCATTGGATTATGTTAAAATGTGTTTATCTTCATCGGTGTTGTTATACTCTTAACCAAATTAATTTTAGTATCGTTAAGAGCTCAGTGCGGTAATGGATGGATATTACCGCACTCAGTGCGGTAATGAATATTACCGCACTCTTTTTATATAAAAAAATCCATTGAACCACAATTTATTGATGAAGATAAAATATTGAACAATGCACGTTTGCTTATGGCACTTAACGAGACTCGTTTGATTGCCGCAAAACTCGGCTCACCGCCTCGTTTTGGCAATCAAACTCGTTTCGTTAAGATGCTCATAATCAAACTTGTATCGTTAATATCTATTACAATAAGTTCAAATTGTGTTGTTATTTCTTACCTCACCTACGATCTGATACTAAGATAACAATAACTACATCAGTAGTACTTATTTCTGAAAAAGATGGGTTTAGTTGATAGACGTTTTCTAGGAACTAGAAAGAGAAAGCGATTTATAAGTTTTTGTCATGATGTGGTTGGGCTCTGCATTAATGACTTCTATTACATCATCCTTAACATGCACAGAAAAATTGTGGGTGATAACAAAAATTGAAAGTGTTTATCGATATTCATTATCAGTCTGAATATGTGTAGAATTAACCCATATATCTAATACTTACTATATTGCTAGCGGCTATGAGTGGGAAACTCACCAAGGAAGTGAGACAGACAACCAACTCTTCAATGTATAATGGTGAGCTGTATGCAAGCGCGGCGGCGTCGTCCGGCCAATGGGGAAGTGGTCAAGTTTAAAATTCGCTTCTAAAGGCGGAGTTCGAATACTCACGCATGCGCACGAGGCGCGTTATACTCTAAGTGAGACTATGTCGGCGCCGTAATGTTTTCTGACGTTTCCAGGCCCTACTAGCAATATATGTGTATTATATATATGAATTAACCTTTCTTGTCAACTATTTTTTGGAAAGTATTGATTTTTGAAATACCAATGAAAAGTTAATATCACCAACAAAAGTTCTGTTATTACCTGCTGCTCTTAGAGCAAATAAGGACCTACAAAACTAATGGGCGATTTAGCCCACTGATCTATTTTTATATTACAAACAAAATGAAGCATTTACTTTGAAAAAAAACAACACTACAAGATAAGTATCATTTTAACAGATTAGGTATGTCAATTGTCAGCCCATAATCCCTCTGCAGGTAGAAAGTTTTACGGCTGCTTGTTATATAACTTGCCTAACCGACAACGACGTAGGCCGTATAGAATAGTTAAATAAAATAAGCTAAAATATTTTTTTAATAAGATTGTGCATGTAAACATTTGTAAAGAAAACTTTAGGTTTTAAAATATTAGTAGTGAAATACTAATATGAAAATCGTAATAATTAATTATCTGTGTCTTTTAGATCGAATAACTACATGAAGGTCAAATTCGATTGATTTTAAGAGTCTTTTACTGAAGGGAGACCTACTTTAAATGTATTGCTGAAGTCAAGAAAGTGCCAAAAGTTTCCACTGTTAGGGAATAATTTAGCACTGTTTAATTGGTTGCCAAGATTACTTCTTAGAAGCCTTAAGATACACTGGCATTGGCTGAGGGGGCGGATTCATGCCAGGCATTGGGCTGCGGGAGTGGAGCCGGCTTCCATTGGTTGGCTAGCAGCACTGGTAACTCCCCTGGTGCAGATTGCGTTTGAGAATCCGACGGGATTGGCTTCTTCCGGTTCACAATTTTCAGTTTGGCCTCTCAAATTTCACAATTATATTATTAGATGTGTGCGCCTTACCCCAATTTGGGCATTTCGGCATCTGGTCCCTGTTTAACTTGCAGTCTCGTGTCCAGTGATCGCCGGCACATTTCGAGCACCTGGGAGGTACAAATCAATTTGAGGTCCCGTGGCCACAGGTTTGGCAGCGGTGGCATCATATCATCACTTTAGGCCGGCGACACACTGGAGAAACAAATTTCATGAAACTCGTTGCATGAAACAGAAAACCTGTTTCATTAACGCGTAGCTCGTGTATTCAAATTATATGGTACCGACTGATGTTTCTAAAACAGAAGTGTATCTACTTATACAAATTTCATGTAACAGGACGTGCTCTGTTTCTTGATATTTGTTTCGTTAATTAGTGTTTAGGTATGCTTATTGGTTGTGGTTAGTAGTGTGAACAGGTAAAAGTAAAAGTTTGGCTGGCTCATCCTTTAAAATTATTTAAACTTTTCAAAATGTTGCTGTAGTTCTCTACCAACGACAGAAGCACTAGTAGATATATTGAAAATCGGTTACATTGACAGGATGCACCCAAAATTTGTTTTTTTAAATCATTTGTTTTCGGCGGTATAGTCACCATAATAACAAACACATCTTCGTTGGAAATTATACTTATTTGCATACCTGCCTACTTTTGCTTGGGATGCCGTCTCCTTATTGAAATTCAGTGTAACACGCCCTAAAAAAAAATTGCTGTGGAAAAGAAAAAAACATTAACTGCAACAATTCTTTTGTCAAAATAGCCCCAAGCAAAATGTTTGTTCTAAAAGAAAATAATTTTAGTTGGATAAATTTTGTTCTGAGAAAAAAGAATCTTCGTTCATTCAACAAAACTATATTTCTTAGTTGAACTAAATTTAATACTTCAATAAACAATATTCCTACATTTGTTGTTTTCGCAAAACTACCTACTAACTTAATATAGCAAGAAATTCAGGAGCACCTACACTAACAAATTTATTATTGAATAATGCTCACTCACATTTATTAATTTGACAAAATTATTTCACACTTGCATTTGTTATGGAAATAAAATGCTTATGCCAGTTTAGTAAAAAAATAATATTTAAACGTGTATGAATGTAGATGTGGGTATATACTTAGTACAAAATTTGAATACCTCCTTAGTACCTACTTACCTACTATTGCATACTAGTACATTTCTGAATTTCTCAATTGGATTTCGTTAACCATATTAGAAACAAATTTAAAGTCACTTAAAATGTGTACATGCGGAAGTAGTACGTAATATGGAATAGAAGCTTTTATATATCATCAAAATGATGAAAAAATTATGAGATAAAGCTAATAAGTTATAAGTATAAAAATCTTTTAGCTCCACAGTATGCGCTGGTGTAGCTCTTCCAGAGGTGAAATCTGATATACAGAAAACTTTACCAACACTTTAGTTTATCTGAGAAATGACATACAACAAAAGCCCAAGAATAGATTCTTGTGGAACACCTCTTTGAACAAATCGTGCTGTAGACATACGACCATCAATCATAGCCTGTTGACTTCTCTTAGAAATGTAGTTTTTCATTAGGGCAAGAGCGTTAATACCAAGACCAATGTAATTTAAAACAGCTATTAACAATTCATGATTAATAGATTCGAACGCTGTACTAAAATCTAACAGCGTTAATACCGTTAATTTTCCATTATCGGAAGCAGCTAAAATATCATCAGTTCACTTTTAACAACGCCATAACTTCTTTATTTTTAACCTATTTACATAGATAATTATAACGCATAATGGCAAATGATAGAGTGCGTTTGGAAGAGTGCATACACCGTCAGGGGCAACATCTAGCCGATGTAATTTTTCGTACTAAGTTAGCAAATATTCTTTTTTCAATTGTTATAATTATCTATGTAAATAAGTTAATAATAAAGAAGTTATGGGGTGTTTAAAAGTGAATTTCTTCCTGAAACACCCTGTATTTAGCAAAGCCGTAACACAACTATGAGATGGTCTAAACTCTGACTGAGAAATTGGAAGGATACTTATTATCTATTTATTTAAATCTTGAAGGGTTTTCTTTCGACGCCTATTTTGAAACTTCCGCCAGGCCGATTTCGATTTTCCTTTTTCTAAATGAAAGCCGCCACGGTGTAGATTTGTACAAAAGTCCTAAATTGCAAATACATAAATAACTTTGAGAAACCACAATCTACTAGCGAGCAAGTGGTGCAGCTTGCAGTGCCGTAGCAGTGGAACAAGTAAACTCTCGAAGTCGACCATCGGTGTTCTGCTAATTTTTGCAATGGACCTGCTCGAATTTGTTTGCGTAAAATAAGCGGCCTGCTGAATTATGAGAGAAACGTCAAAGTACATGTAAAGTGATAGTGCATTTTTAAGGCAATTTCAATCTTTCCTTTCCAAAAGTAGCGTTTGAGAGTGAATCTTGACTGTGCATCAGTTCTTTATTAATCAAATGTACCTAATACACAACGCCCGGAACCAGTAATGTACCTATCTTTTGTGCTTAGTCGAGTATTTGAATGTGCTTATTTATAGACTGGTTCGCTGTTTTCCTGATACTATAAGTCAATGTATTGTTGAAACATATTTCGACGTTGTCCGGCGTCTATTTTCCATACTCTTCCATCCGCCCAGTCCGCTTCGTTGAGGTTGCGTTTACTCGTCGCTTTTGTAATTCCTTCTTTTCAAGTTCTATTCGGCCTTCCCACAGCTCTTCTTTGTTGTACCCATTCCATCGCCTCTTTAGCGGCAATCTTCCAACCGAACGGAGACGGTAGTTCGAACGCTAGATTGGAATGAATTCACTGGGATGCATGGGTGTAGCCAGGGAGGGGCAGGGGTGGGCAGTTGCCCACCCCTAAACATTTATAAAGAGCAAAAGGCAGTTGATTTATAATCATTATTGCAATTCACATTCTACAACATTTAAAAAAAATAAGCTACGATCTGCAGCAGATTTGCGGAAACTGATGATGTTACTTATAATTTTTGTAATTTGTAAAAAATTTAAAAAACTATAATAATAGTAGTAGTTGATTGGGTAATTAAATTTATGCCCCCCTCTAACTGGAATCCTGGCTACGCCCTTGCGTGGGATGTCGCTGTGATTATAAAGGGAATCGACTCTGTTTTGCTCTGTCGACCCCACTCGCTGCGAAAGTGGGAGATTTTTGGCTTATTTGCTCGCGAATCTGCTGATTTGACCTGAACTTTCTTATCAATAATGGCAGAGATGTGTCTTGTATTCCATAGTCGAGCTGGCTTAATTCGACGTATTTTGATATCAAACTCGATGTGCTTCGGCCGAATCTGACGTATTTTATTTTATCGCATGTGTAGTAGCCGCTTATTCCGGGATTCCACCTGTTTAGTTTTGAGTGGCGCTAGCTGCGACGTGTTGATCTTTTGTTGGCGCCACGCGCTCATAGTTGGGCGATGTCCAGACATTCCGGCGTCTTGAAGGGCTGCTTGCGGCGGCAGCGTAGTCTGCTTTCGTGCCTGTTTCTGCACATTTCCATTTTATTTAAGAAATACAAACATTTTCGAAATTGCGGGCATTTGGGCCGCACGAGGCGGCTTATAAGTTTTTATTGAAGCCTGTAGTAAAATTAACGCGCTGTGTCGGGGCGCTCTAGCTGGCATCTGTGGGGCTAGGGGAGCGGAGTAATCTTTGCTAATAAAGAATGGCGCCCCGCTTCCTAATTACCTCATTCCAGCTTCATATCAACCAGTTAATCTAAAAATTTTGCTATCAGCAAAAACATGCAAAGCACGCTAGTATCACTGCTCCAGATTATCATTGCTGCACATAACTTTCTTATAGTTTAAGAATCAAAAAAAATTTTACATGTTTATATGACGTGATTTTTTTAATCCCGAGTCCGATTTAACATAAATGTTTTTCAACAACTGCTATAAGTAGAAAGTAGACTTTTGCGCTCGCTTTTGTCAACGCAAAGTTGACGTTTTCTGAAGAGTGAGCGCCAAAGTGGTTTTCCGTTTGTTACTATGGGAGACGAGCCCCAAAGTATTTTGTCGCTGGCTGCTTAAGAAAAGAACAAACATTGATGAAATTGAAATCTCTTTCCAATTTTTATTATTAATAAAAATTAACATTAATATAAAATTTGTGCAGTTATTAATGCTGGTACCTGATTCTGAAAGAGAATATAAATGGCAAACTGGCAATTCGCATCAAGGATCAGCATCAATAAAAATGGACTTGCGATTTTCATTTTTGATTATTAGATAATATAATTTTTTCTCATTTCAGATGATGTAGAAAAAATAATGTGTGTATTTCAAGAGAAAGTGTCATTACCGATTTTGAGAGATTGCCGCGCTTCGCTAACGCGTCGCGCAGCAAGATTCTCTCTCAATCGGCAATGACCAACTTTGCGCTCTTAATACACAATATACTATTCCATCGCATTTCCTGTTGATAGGCGTTTTATTTAAGTTTTCTTTATAGTTTCTTACACCGTACAAGAATACTAAGCTGCACAGAACAATTTTTGTTCCAGTTTGTTGTTCATCTTTCAAGACAGAAAAAGGTTACCTGAAGTTTTAGTGGGAGTTGCGGAGCACCCTGTATAGTTTTTTACAGAATGTCCATATAAGTTCAATGGGGTTGTAAATACAAGGAACCCTTAAAACATTGCTGTTAATTTGCTTTACAAAATCATCAATTTTATATTTTTTGTCGAAATTATTTAGGTTAATTTTAACTACGAGTAGATTCCAAAGCCAATCAAAATCTAAAAATTATCCAGGGGTATTAACAATAATACAGTGTATTATAAGCTCAATTACTTATACAAAATATGTTTCCAACTTTTGTAATTATTTCAAAATTACTTGTGCCTTTGCACACCTTTTTAAATTTTTCAAAGCGGCTTCTAGCAGTTGTTTTTCATCAGTATTCATAATATTACTGATTAATCGGATATCACGTTGACTTAAATTAAGCTTTATTTTGACTTACATAAGTCGCTATCAAAAATTCTGAATGTTGTTATCTATATTGATAAATTTTACATTTCCCTCAATGCAAGATGAAAACTGCAAATTTAAAATTATAAATTAATGTGCTGCCAACAAATAAGTCCTACCAATATAAATGTAATGTCTCACCTAGTTCCAAAAGGAATATGCAGATTGCAGCAGCCTACTAGGACCATAGCAAAAGCAAACGGACTTTACATGTGGCCGTAAATGTATTCAAAAATTAAAAATATGGTGTGATACACTGACACAACTTCCTTTTACAGTAATCTTATAATTAGTCAAAAATGTCATTTTTAATTTTTAAGCATTTGTCAAAAATTTCCACGAATTACAAATTCAAACAAACGGTACAAAATAGAGCGTTAGTTCAAGAGACAAATTTTCTCTATAATTTTAATCTGAATTCAAAAATATACAGGGTGTTATATTTAAAATAGGAGTTAATAAAAAAATAGAAAAAAACAAAAGAAACCCATTTTAAAAGTATTCAACTGGAAAATCACTTATCTCACATCAATACACATTAAAAATGTAATAAAAATGTAAAGTTAAAAAAAATCTTTAGAGCCGTTTTTGAAAAAATCGAAAAAAAACTGAAAAAGCACAAGAGTAAACACCTACTTCCGGTTATGCGATTTTCTTCAAAAGTTTGCTGTCGCATCTACATAGTACGCAAAACTTATATATGAAGTTTCAATGCCATACCTCTTTTCGTTTTTGAGATATTCTGTTCACAGGCAGACACACAGACAGACAAACCAATAAAAAAATGTTTTTTTGGGATTAGGGAACTCTAAAACGTGAAGATCTGTGGAAAACACAATTTCTAATTTTTGGGGTGAATCCAATACTTCCTTTATCGTAAAAGGAAGTAAAAAATCGAATATATACCTTGTATTTATAATGATCATAACGACCTACCACTATCGTACATGGATTGTTGGTTTGTTAAACACCTCGACGGCCACACGCATATTCACCTTGCATTTGCAATGGTCCTAGTAGCCTGCTGCATTCTGTATACAGTTGAATGGTACAAGACAACATAAAACTGGGACAACCCTTGATAAAGACGTTAGCATTATTTGAATAGCGTAAATGAGGCTTTAAACAATTGCCTTTACTACCAAAATTTTGTTTCATAGCAATGTCTAAACAAGTTGATAATTAAGTGAGATTATAAGAAATACCTTGCAACTATACATTTTAAAGCAGTCACATTCAGAACAGAACATAAGAACTGCCCACTTTTTTTGTCTTGGATAGTACAGTTCTACAAGATACAGACTTCTTCAATATGACGCTTTACCTGTGGTAGTACGATTGCGAAGGAATAATTTTATTGCTTTAAAAATAGTTTTCTATATCGCGAAAAGGGAAGTCTAAATGTTAAGTTTAGCAACACCGTTAATATGAAAACTAGGCGGATTCTTACTGTAATGGGCACGACCTGGTGAAATGTGAAACAAACATCGACGTTTCTCTCACAATTGAGTAGGCCGTCGTAATCAGAATTATAAAGTGTAGTGTTTATTAATATATATTTACCGACTATTTACACACTTTATTAATAACTAACTTAAGAAAACAACATACATAACACATAACATAATAACGCTCATAATAACGCCCCAACAAAACTCGAACTGCCGCAAGCGCCGCTGAGGGATACTTTGGGATTGATGCTGTGACGTCACATGCGTGACAAGTGTGTTGCCTATCCGTGAGGCGTATTGCTGGAGTGCAAGTATGTTGCATATTCGCAAGGCACACCCACCACAGTTCGGCCATCCTGACTTATGATTGCTCTCAGTTATTGTTATTATTTCATTACTTAAACGTATCACTAGATACTAAACTATACTAATTACTAACAAAATATGATACATAAAATTTTAAATGTGTACCTGACATCAAAATCCGATATTTTCGAAAAATAGAAATAGTTTGAACCAGCACACTTGCATATAATTAGTCCAACCCATTAATCCAAGGTTTCATATTTTGAGGTGAGCAAATACCTTCGAACGGCAGCTAAGTTAACTGATAACCATCAGGATCTTTAATTATACCGATGGGACCACAATTATATATAACAGCAATGAGATAACATGAACAAGAAAATAACACGAATTGCTTGAGTAAGAAAGAGATAAATATAGTAGTAAATATTCGAGTAGGCATGACGCTTATTTTAATTATGACATAAGTCTATATAGATCGGTATCCAATATTTTCTTAATTGCATAACGTCCTCAAAATTTTGGAAGTAATTTTTTATTGACTCATGCGGTAACATCGACATCTCCAACTTTATACATAAAAGGCTTTTTCCGACGTTTATCATAATATCCTTTACTGTAATTTTGACTTGCTATGATTCTTGAAACAGCACTGTTTCGAATATCAGCCAAATTGCGCAGTTTCTTGTTGATCTTCCAAAATTAATTTTAAATTATTTTCTACTAAACCAGTTTGATTGATTTCAAATAATAACCTTGCAGGTGTGTCACCCGTAGAACGATTAATTGTGTTATTTAATGCAAATTCGGCTTCATGTAATATGCGATCCCATTTTCTCGTCTCCTCTGACAGCTTTGCTAACATTGGGTCAAAGATCGATTAATACGTTCAATCTGACCGTTTGAATGTGAAGTAGCTGTTGCTATCAAAACATGTTTTATTCCATGCTCTCCTATAACATTTTTAAATTTAGTGGATGTAAAAGACCTACCACGATCCGATATAATTTTTGCTGGTTTACTATACGTTACAAAATAATTGTTTAGGTGTTTAACTACCTCATCAGAATTAGTGGTTACTGTAGGATACAATTTTACAAATTTTGTAAAGGCATAAATTATTTCAAAAATATATTTATAAAGATGACCAGTTTTTTCTAATGGCGCCTAATGATCAATATGAATACAGTAAAATGGTAAATTTCCTTTGTCAGGACAAGGAAGTCGCCCTTCTACTTTGTTTAATATTGTATCGTGTGTTATACACTTTAAACAATTTCTTATATACTTTTTCACTTTTTCTTTCATATGAGGGAACCAATAACCGCGTGTTAGATATTCTATTTTGCTAATGCCTTGGTGACCTATATCGTCCTGACTGGCTTTAATAACGTTGTGTTCCATTGTGCTTGGAACATAAAATAGTAATTTTCCAGTATATTTTCTATAAAGTAAACCGTTACTCATTTCGAAAAATGTTTCTTCATTCACTCCGAGTTTCTCTTTAATTTAGCCAATTTCATTATCTAAATCTTCTAAAATTGACAAGTTTCTTTCAAAACTATTTTCAGTTATGAGTAAAATACTATAAGTTTGACTAAGTGCATCAGCGTGTTTCATTTTATCACTTGCGCGATATTCAAGTTTGTAATTATAATTACGTAATATAGTAAGAGATCACCGTAAAATTCTCGGATTTACTTCCTTTCTTTCTAATGTTAATTTTAAGCCGTTACAATCAGTGACTATATCGTAAATAACATCCCTTGTAAGTAAATCCTAAATCGTTCAATTGAATAAACCACTGCTAAAACCTCCAATTCAAATCTATGATAACGTGACTCTGCTTGCGTTGTTCTTTTGCTGAAATAACAAATTGGATGAAATTTTCCTCAGATTGGTTTGGCATAAGTACGGATCCAAAACCATCTGTTTCCGCCTGCGGGGAATAAATTGCTAAAAATGGTTCCGATATCAATACCTCATTTAAACAATTCAAACAAATTAATTCATTATTTCCCCACTTAAATACAACTTTTGATTTAAGCAGATCATATAATGGTTTTGAAATTAAAGCAAATTTTTTTACAAATTTACGAAAATAAGAAACTAATTCAAAAAAACTTTGCAATTCGCGGTATGTCCTTGGAACTGGATAATTTAAAGCAGCATTAATATTTTATGAGTTAGGCTTTATTCCTTTGCTGCTAATTCGATACCCTAAATAGTCGATTTCGTTAAGTAAAAATGCACATTTTTCACTTACAGATTCCATTAAATTGGTTAACCCAATTTGCTCCTGGGTTTGTCCTCTCGACTGCGTGACCATTCGACTTGGACATCTGCTCTGCACATGGCTCATTTGTCCACACGTTTAACAGGAACCGCGCTCCCTTTTCGGCTTTGGGCACGAAGATGAAGTGTCCGGTTTCGTTACAGTTGAAACATTTGGAGCAAAACCATTTGAATTTCCTTTAAACGACCTGGCAGCACTTGTTGAGGGCACCCTGCTGTTAGAATCGGTCCTAGCTGAAGAGTTTGACACAGATGTTTTACTGCGGACTCTTGCATAAATGTCCAACTAATTCTTTCAATGTAGTTGTCTCGTACAATATACGTAAATAATGCTTCCGTTTCCACTGCAGGTATCTCTCGAAGCGAATTCCTTCATAATTAGGAAATATTCTTGAATAGTTTCCTCACTCCGCATTTTTCTATTGGACAACTTTTGATGTAATTGAGCACTGTCAATTTCTACGGAGAATTCGCTTAAAAGCAGAGATTTAAAAAAATTTTTAAGAGTTGAGGCCTCGCTCTCCTTGCATAAACAGTTTTGCTAATTCGGTCAACAATTTCTTGGCAGATATCAGCTTTTGCAAATCATTCTATCCCATAAGAATTGCATTGTCCTCAAAATCGAAAATCCAGGATGTAACACCAAAATGATTTATATTATATGCCACGGCAGCTACCTTTGAGAAAACAGGTAGTAGGTTAAATAAAAGTCAGGTTGAGGGGTAATTTAAATTTAATCCAGTTGTTGTTAAGAATACTGTTTTAGGGTGATATGTTATAATGTACTCAGCATTTACACACATGAATAACTATAACACTCCTAATATTCTTTATTGAACGTAACAAATTACAGACATAAATTAAATGTGCGGATTAGCTACTATATTATTGCAAGTGCGGAGCGAATAGGTCGAGTTAATCAAAATACATATAAGCGTTTGTGAATCTGACACTTGGCTCCTGCAACACTCAAAGTGAATGCTTCAGTAGGTATTGAGATTTGATAACACGTTGAGAATCTGACTCTTCGTGTGGCCAAACAACCAAAGGTGGTCGTCCAACCGAGACCTAGTATGCAATGACTCTAAGCTCCATCGCTTCCGTATATATACCCTGGTTGTACAATTTACAAAAGGATTGCCTATTCTAGTTGTAACAATGGTATTGTATTTAACAAGACGAAGAGTCCTTTCACTTGACAAGGGTTCGAGGTTTATAATATACGTATTACGCATCCACTCGAAATTCCCTCTCGATTTTTACAGCTGCAGTTTTATAGCCGTATTGGGCTATGACACAACGCCCACTGGTCACAAACCCCAACTCAGAATTTGGTCATAACGCCCAACTTCGATTCTGGTCACAACGCCCAACTTGGTCACAACGCCCAATTTTGATTTTGGTCACAACGCCCAACTTGGTCATAACGCCCAAAAGCGATATTGGTCACAACGCCCAACTTGGTCACAACGCCCAATTTTGATTTTGGTCACAACGCCCAACTTGGTCATAACGCCCAAAAGCGATATTGGTCACAACGCCCAACTTGGTCACAACGCCCACCGACGCCTGTTATAGGAGAGAGCTATCGACGCCACTGAAAGCACCGTTTTGGTCATAACGCCCAACTTCGATTTTGGTCACAACGCCCAACTTGGTCACAACGCCCAATTTCGATTTTGGTCACAACGCCCAATTTGGTCACAACGCCCAATTTCGATTTTGGTCACAACGCCCAACTTGGTCACAACGCCCAATTTCGAATTTGGTCACAACGCCCAACTTGGTCACAAAGCCCAATTTAGATTTTGGTCACAACGCCCAACTTGGTCACAACGCCCAACTTTGATTCTGGTCACAACGCCCAACTTTGATTTTGGACATATCGCCCAGGCGGCACAGAAAGTAAGAAAAATGTGTATCTAAAATGAATAATAATAAATTACACTTTTAAGATGAGGTAATAGGTAGGAAAATGTTCAAGTTCCCGTAAGTAGTATTAATATTATTTATTTTTCATAATAATTCAGTGGCGTAATGCGTTGTCCAAAAAGTTTCTAAATTCGGATTATAACATATAAAGTTGTATTTTTTATATAGAACTCATAGTTAGCTCTGGCATTATGAGAAAGAGGATTTTCTCCCATTTCAGTGACATATGTCGTATGGGATCGAATTATTAATTTTCACTACTATAGCAACAATTCAGAATTTTTAATATTTCGTCGTTTTCTAGTTGTAAACTTGTGCCATTTAGAATATACGTGATTAAACAAAGTTTTTGCGTTGTTTTAATAACACCGTTTGATTGACAGAATTAATCACGTATGATTGTTGCTTATAATATTATAGTGTCCTTCATATATCCATTTATCAGAACATTTTATTGTCGATTAAAACCTCTGCAGTTTCCCAAATTAAAAATGAATTTGCAAAAATGTAAATATCCTACTTCTATACAAAGGAGGTTCGAAAATATGAAAATGATTGAAGAAAAAAGTACTCTTATTTTTCAAAATACACAAAAATGTTAATTGGAAGTATTTGTTATAACATATCTATTAATAGTTATTTAACAAACAAGTATGTTAATGAGAACGATTAATAATCGAGACATTTAATGCGCGAGCGCTAGCGAGCGAGTTAATTGTAGATATTATTAATCGCCGATTAACATACGAGTTAGTTACAATATTTTTCCGTTGATCGTACTTTATTAATTTGAAGAAAATCTAATTTTATTCCATGAAAAGAATTTGACACTTAAAGTTTTGACATTAAGGGTTCCGGGTGACCATAAATGGTTGTGATTTTCTTCTTAGGTTGGCACTGTTTATGTTGGTGACATTGTAAGTCTATGTCAAATATGAGGTTAGCAGGTTAGGTTTTGAGTCAGTTTTTGTCAAAACTGACGCAAAATCTAACCTGCTAACCTCGAATTTGACATAGACTTACAGTGAAACCAACATAAACAGATTTTTTAAATCGTTTATTAATAAAAAATCATTCATTAATAAGGGTCATTAATAGACGATTCTCTATACATTAATTAAACCCATAAATAACGATCAACGGAAAAAATTATAATTAATTTTTAATTGTTATTTGGTCCGTTTGTTAATAAATTATTTAAAAATTTGACACAAAAATGAAATTTGTTTGAACTGATTTAGAATCACGTAATATCCTGGTTGCAGAGCCGAGCCGTGCCTGGGGTGCAAAGCGTGCACAGCACCCGGGCGGCAAACTATTTGGGGCGGCAAAATGAAAAATGAAAGAAATTTAAGATAGGTATGCTTGTGCCTTGCGGCATTAGAAAATGCAACATTTTTTATCAAGTTATAGTCTTGTGTCTGGCTTTTTTTCGTATAAAGGTAACTTGATACAGAGAAACGGTTGCATTTTTAAGGCGGCAAGCATACAATAATAATTTAATACTTATAATTTATTTTTATTATAAACACGTCGCGTCGGTGCCGTTTGCTATTGTACACGGTGATTATACCGACACACGAGTTATCGCTCTGTCGCTATGGTGCAGCGTCATGAAACACGAAACTATATAGATCAGCGAAATCAGCTAGACTAAGCGGCCCTCTTTAGACACAAAAATAATGAGTAAATTGTGTATTTGTGCTTTGTTGCAACATGCTTCATGCTCATGCATGCCGCCGGCATATACGATAACAAACTTAAAAAGGGCAATTGGGGGTTAGTTTAGTTTGCGATTGAATTCTAGTAAGATTGTACTGAACTAAGCAGAAATAAAAAGGCTAAACGTTTCAAGCAAGAGCTAAATAATATAGTGCTTTTAAAGTTGAAAGTTTTAAAACGTAAGTATTTTTCATTATTTTAAACATTTGAACTTTTCTGCTTATTTTTCTGTTTCGCTATCCTTAGAATTTATTTGTGCTTAATTCAGATGGCCGATGGCAGAAAGAGACTTTCCGGCTTTCAGTATCGAAAAAGAAAGTCCGAAAAAGACGAAATTAAAAAAGGACTGGCTGGCTCCTTAAAAAAATTTTTTGTTTCCACGGCGGCTGCAGCCGAACAACCATCAACAAGCCTGCAAGTGGAGGAACAGCTTGATTCGAACAAGGACACGCATATGGAAAATCCAGAAATAGGGCAAGAAAATAATAAATCCGAGGCGGATGCACAGGACACACCGGATTCACCACCACCAACCGAGGTTGCTGCTGAGGACGCTGGGATGGAAATATTGAAAGATCCTGCTCTTTGGCCGCAAGTTTTAACAGATAACATTAAAATGTCTATTCTTGAATTGGGGCCATTACAATTGAAAAATATTGCATTTCCATTAGACGATTCAAACAGATCTTTTTCAACTACTTATTATGACAAAAAATTAAGCAATAATGAAAAAGTTCCTAGAACATGGCTAGTTTATTCTAAGTCAAATAATTCTGTATTTTGTTTTTGTTGCAAATTATTTAAAGTTACTGATAATGTTTTTAACGATGATAAAGGTTATACTGACTGGCGACACTTATCTCAAAATTTAGACAGGCACGAAAAAAGTAAGGGGCATTTTGAGAGTGTTAAAAAATGGGTCGAGCTAAAAAAATCGATTGAAAAAGGGACAACTGTTGATGACTCAGTCAACCAAAATTTAATTAAGTTGGAAAAAAAACGATGGACGTCAATTATTGAAAGAATCATTTGTGTCATACAGTATTTAGCTGGACAAAATGCAGCTTTTAGAGGAAGTAATCAAAAACTTTTCGAAAAAGGCAATGGTAATTTTTTGAAGCTAATTGAATCAATTGCAAAATTCGATAATATAATGGCGGAACATATTGGCAGAATTCAAAAAGATACCAATAATATGCCACATTATTTAGGTGATAAAATCCAAAATGAATTAATTTGTCTAATAGGTGAAAAAGTCAAGCAAAATATAATCGAAACTTTAAAATTGTGTAAATATTATTCAATTATATTAGATTGTACACCTGATGTGAGTCACGAAGAACAAATAACTGTAGTTGTCAGGTTCGTTTTCATTAATGATATTTCAAAGGGTATAGAAATTAGAGAGCATTTTTTAGGGTTCTGCCCAGTTACAGATACAACTGGTGAAGGACTAACGGCCTTTTTATTGAATTATTTAAAAGAATTAAATATTGATATTAAGGATATGCGAGGGCAGGGATATGACAACGGTGCCAACATGAAAGGCAAACATAATGGGCTGCAAAAAAGAATCCTTGATATAAATCCTAGAGCCTTTTTTGTCCCTTGTGCAGCTCATAGTCTTAATTTAGTTGTCAATGATGCTGCGAAAAGTTCGCTTGAAGTAACAAATTTCTTTGTTATTATTCAAGAAATATATGTTTTTTTTTCAGCCTCCACCTACCGTTGGCATATTCTCATGAAAGAACTTCCTACCATAACTGTAAAACCTTTATCTGATACACGGTGGGAGAGTAGAATCGATGCCATTAAAACCCTTAGATTTAATTTAGAAAAAATTTATGATGCTCTCTTTTCCCTTTATAATGATACATCAAGAGACAATGACACAAAAAACCTTGCAAAGTCACTAATTAATAAAATAAAATCATATAAATTTGTGTGTTCTCTAGTAATTTGGTACAATATTTTATCAAAAATAAACACTGTAAGCAAAATCATGCAAAAATCTAATATTATTTTACCAGAAACTGTAAAAATGTTGACAGAAATTCAAATTTTTTTCATTGAAATACGATCTGAAGGTAGTTTTACAGCTATGCTTAATGAGGCAAAAAAAATTGCTGAAGATATAGACTGCGAAAGTGTTTTTCCAGCTGTAGGCTTGGTTAGACCGAGAAAAGCAAAGGTTTTTTTTGATTATGAACATAGAGATGAATCAATCGAATCACCAGAGTTGAATTTCAAAGTCAATTTTTATTTTTATATTCTTGATATAGTAATATCAAAATTAAATGACAGATTTGAACAGTTAAACGAGTGCAACTCCTATTTTGGCTTTTAAATAATTTAGGCTCTTTATCTATAGATAAAGAAGAATTAATGAAATGTTGTATGGATTTACAAATTAAATTAACCGATTCATCTACAAAACAAATGGATGTTAATGCAATTGATTTGTGCAATGAAATTGAAATATTGTCCATTTATAATAAAAGCAATACGACTTCGGCCAAGGAAACTTTAGAATACCTTGTGGCTAATGATTTAATTAGCACTTTCCCGAATTTATCTGTAGCCCTACGAATTTTTTTAACGATGCCTGTCACTGTGGCTCATGGTGAGAGATCGTTTTCAAAATTAAAAATAATTAAAAACTATTTGAGATCTACTATGAGCCAGAACAGACTTACAAATTTGGCTGTAATAAGCATCGAGGAAGAGATCTGCCAGGCGTTAGATATGACGGATTTAATACGAGAATTTGCAATTAAAAAAGCAAGAAAAGTCGCTTTTGATATTTAAATTTAGAATTTATGTAGTTTTTAGTTCATGTTTATAACTTCTAAGTTACTAATAATAAATAATTTAAGCAATACTTTGTTTTATAACTATTAAAGCATTATGTTAGTTGTTTTAAATATTTAATTTTTTAATTTATACAAATAATAAAGTTTATAATAACCTTTATATTTTTTTATTTTTTAAAACAAGTTACAGTTATCAAGGCAACGCAGAATTTTAAAATTAACACTATTTACGTCTAAGGAGCTATACGCTATAGGGGCGGCAAACTATATCTTGCACCCGGGCGGCAGATACCCTTGGCTCGGCCCTGCCTGGTTGCTAAGTGAGGGAAAACTCAGGTTTGACAATACTCGTTTATCGTATCCGTTGGTAAGTTAACTTTGAAGTATTTCATTTGGTAATACACAGCGTGGTAAGAAAAAAAATTGGAGAAACCAGAAAAAAATGTTTTCGGAGCAAGTAACTGAGACTTTATGTTTGACACCTACTTTTAACCTCTTTAAATAACATTTTTGTCTATTTTGAAAAATAACGGTACTTTATTCTTGAACCATTTTCATATTTTTGAACCTCCCCTGTAAACGAATATATTTACATTTTGGCAAGTGCATTTTTAGTTTGAGAAGACGTAGAAACTTGTATCGGGAATAAAACACTCTGATAAATGGACGATAAAAAAACCATGTGTTACAAATTTATGAGGGACAGTACCTATATGTTATATTATACAGATTTGTGGTGGATAGTGTGAACATAGGCAGTCCATTGAGCTAGTATACAGTTTATGGGCTTTGTATGCGTTAGACAGAAGTAGACATATATGATTTAAAATCTAGTATCTTAGAATTCAGTGTTTTCTAAAAACAAAACCTTTTGATTCTGCGAATACTAGATGTTAATCGTATATAGGTCTGTTTATGCCTAACGCATACAAAGTCCATAAACTCTATTCACACACATTTGATTACTTATGTTCACATTTTCCGCCACCAATCTGTATATTATGATATACAGGATGAATGAGACCACCCGTATCAGTATTTTTTTTAAAGAACGGTGAGTCGTAAAGAGTTGGGCTAAAAAAATGTATTATAAAAGTCATACTAAAGGATCGAATGGTGATATTATTATTTCTCGAAAAAGTCAGCATCACGAGTAGTTTGGTCCACAATGTCCAGAACTCCAAAATTTTAAATGGCACCATAAGTCTAAAAACGTATTGTTGAAAAGATCGTTAAAAAAGAAGAAAGTTTTGTAGAAAAAATTATTTTACTACTACCACCCCTTTTAAGTAATATTCGATTAAAGTTATTAAATTTGAAATTCGTTGTTAACATACAAAATTGAAAAGTCGGCTTTTAAAATCTAGTTACCGAATTAAACAATGTTACACACACGTTTTAATGTCAATAACATTTTGAACACTTGTAACATTGTTTAATTCGGTAACTAGATTTTAAAAGCCGACTTTTCAATTTTGTTTGTTAACAATGAATTTCAAATTTAATAACTTTAATCGAATATTACTTAAAAGGGGTGGTAGTAGTAAAATAATTTTTCCTACAAAACTTTCTTCTTTTTTAACGATATTTTCAACAATACGTTTTTCGACTTATGGTGCCTTTTAAAATTTTGGAGTTCTGGACATTGTTGACAAAACTACTCGTGAAGCTGACTTTTTCGAGAAATAATAATATCACCATTCGATTCTCTAGTATGACTTTTGTAATAAATTTTTTTATCCCAACTCTCTACGACTCACCGTTATTTTAAAAAAATACTGATACGGGTGGTCTCATTCACCCTGTATAACACTGGAATGGGAAAAAATCCTCTTACTCATGATACCACATACAACTATGGATTTCATCTACAAAAATACAATTTTATGGTATAATTAGAATTTTAAAACTTTTTTTGAATAACTGACTACCCACTGCATTCGCATCGAAAAGGTGCCAGAAGAACGTCAAATTACTTTTATCTATTTTTATAAATAAGTGAGATATTGTCAAAAAACGAAAAATCGAAAAATTCAATTTTTGTTTATAACTCGAAAACAAAAGATGGTAGCCCATTTTGGTTTAAACCATTAAGCTTTTCTCGAAAAAAGAGTTCGAAGATGGGGGTCCATTTTTCGAATCTAGAAAAAAAAGTGCCGAGGAAAAAAGTTCCTCTGAAAAAAGTGCCTGGAAAAAAGTGCCGCGGAAAAAAGTGCCGGCGGATAAAAGTGCCGCCGAAAAAATGCTGCGAAAAAAATTCGAATGATTCAAGCCCCTTAATACACTTTTGTTCTAAAATAATTACGCAAGAAATAAAATTAAAATTTAATGTTAAGAATTTATGTTTATTAATAGTTATTAACTGCTAAATAAAATACAAGCTTATTATAAATAGTTACAAAAAACTAATATTTTATAATTAACCCTAAGTTATTCATACACTTGGAATCTAATGGTATGTCCTATGGCACGTAAAAGTTTCATTATTGTGTTCATCATTTTCATGTTGAATACACAAGTTTTTTAAACGTTGTTGCATTTTTTCGAACTCTTTCCTTTTTTCTTCTTTGAATGCACTCCATTTTGGTGTTGCAACAGTTTGGTTTCATCTGTTGCAACTTTTTATCGCATTTTTTCAATTAGTGTCCAAATACCTGGATGTTTATGTTCTACGAGATTCGAGAATCTATGGTTCCAACCTTCTGTTTGATTATTGGTCCGGTCTTCATCGTTTATGGTGGCCTCTCACACGTTCCATAGGGTTGGCGGAAACATAGGCGGAATAGTTCGTAGTCTCAGCATGTCCTCTGCATTGCCCCCAATTCGCCGAAATGTACCTGACACGTACGTGCAGTCAAAGCAATCAACTAAATCATCTAATTGTGGTGGTATTAGCAAACAGTTGAAAAGAATTGACAAATTTAAAAATAAGTGAAATTATCACTTTTTATGATAAATTTGTGGAATTATACAGTACGGGGACGTACTGTATGGTTGGGTTACAAAGAAGGAAAAAAAGTTTATTTTTGACTTCTCAAAAAATCACTCTTTAAAAACGCTGCTTGTTCTCAAACTAAAAATGCACTTCTCCAAATTTAAATATCCTCTTCCGTATACGGGGGAGGTTCGAAAATATGATAATGGCTCAAGAATAAAGCGCCCTTATTATTCAAAATATACAATAATGTTATTTGAAAAAGTTGCTTAGAATTAAAAGTAGGTGTCACATATAAAGTCACAGCCACCTGCTCTAAAAAACAATTTCCACTGGTTTTTCTTATTCTTCTACTACCCTGCGAATTACTAAACGCGATACTTCAAAGTTAATTTATTGACGGATACGATAAGAGTGTATTGTCAAATTTGAGTTTCGGTCACTTAACCTGAAATTTGTGTAGCTCGAAATTGATGCTAAAAATCTCATATTTCTGTCGACAAAGACACAAGTATCTTAAAAAAATTAATAATACGCGATCCAAACATCAATAGCAATTCAAAGCAATTATAATTTTTAATAGAAATGTGATAACAAATATTTCCAATTAACATTATTGTATATTTTGGAAAATAAGGGTATTTCATTCTTGAGCCATTTTCATATTTTCGAACCTCCCCCGTATACGGAAAGGGATATTTAAATTTTAACAAGTGCATTTGTAGTTTGAGAACAAGCAGGGTTTTTTTTATAAAGAGTGATTTTTTTTTGAGAAGTCAAAAATAAACTTTTTCCCCCATTGTAACCCAATCCGGGGACATACTGTATAACAATTTTGTATTTTATAATATACTTCGTCATTTGTTACTTACCTTAAAAGATTTGTTGGCGGTAATTGTACTGAAGAACTTAAGATGGTAGACATAATCCACATGCACTTTAGATAAAAATCTTCAAATTGAAATATTTCTACGTATTATCTATAAATCTGCATTCCTGTCGATTTGGGAACAGATAAGCACAATACATGTTCAAATACTGCATAATACTGCAATGCAGAGATTTTTAAAAATAAAAGGGTAACTTCTGGTTTTTTTAAATTTTGTAAACCTTATTCGTCCGGTTATTACTTTATTATTATTTTCCCCCATCGACACTTTTTTCCGCGGCACTTTTTTCCGTCGGCACTTTTTTCCGCCACCCCATTTTTCCATATCTCCTATAGTTATCGAGATTCCATATGAAAACATCGAAATTGCCTTAACCTGTAACCTTGGAATACAGCTATGGGCTTCGTATGCGTTAGATGGAAATAGACATATGATTTAAAATCTAGTATCCTAGGATTCAGTGTTTTCTGAAAACGAAACACCTTCATTCTGCGGATACTAGATGGTAATCGCATATAATTATTTCTGTCTAATGCATACAAAGCTCATAAACTGTATTCCAACTAATTTGATTACCTTTGTTGACCTTATCCGCCACCAATCTGTATAAAGATAACTAGCAATTTAACCAATTATGTCATTTCAACCTAACTTGCCTTCCGCGAGAGAACATTAGAGGCATTAAAATTTCGACGGAAAACTCAATGGGTGGAAATTCAGAATACACATTACAAGACTTAGCAAATTCTTAACATTCGGATACCTACAATACCTAATTATCTTTTCTTTTGCTAAGGGGGCTCAAATTTATTTTCGTGAACAAGCGTGGTCGCTGTCGCAGTCTACAGGTTAAGGCTTGTATTTAGTGAGAAATTATTTACTTTGTAACCAAACCAGTAACTTTCAAAAACGCCTGTAGTAAAATAACTAGGCAACTTGTTCTGCAAAGAATAGCTTATGACTAATGACTGTGCCACTAATGACGTTTTACTGAGAACTTAGGGATTATAATAGATAAAGATCTTGTTATGAAACATTTACTTAAACTAGGTGCCTACCTCCATTTAAAATTTGGAGAAAGGTTAAAGTAAGAATTTTGAAAACAACCTAAATCAAAAATGTTTTTAGTTTTAAATAGTTTTCAATAAATAAAACGTTTTTGCCGTTTAATTAATTGCTATAAATGAGTGCCATTAAATGTACAGTCGTGTTCAAAAATGTATTGTACAGAGATAATTGGCTGTTGTAAGTCGTTCTTAAAAATGTATTGTACAGAAATAGGTAGTTGGCTGTTTGTATATTTTGTCAATGGTAGTTAAATTTCAGAACTGTCAAAGTGACAACTAAATAATTATGGTTATTTTTGATTGTTATTTTTTATAATGAAAATTAATTACTTTAGATCTTTAGTGTGTTATTTTTTCTACCATTAAAAGTTTATTGGTGATAGTGTTTTTACTCAACAAAGGCTCACATTGTATCATTAATTAAAAAGACCTAGATCTAACCTTTCAAAATATTTGTATGTACAACACTTTTTTGAACTTTGTGAAATTAAGTCACAATCATACAGCACAAATTCTGTACAACACTTTAATGAACACGACTGTACCTGTGTTTGTCTTAATTCTTAATTAAGGTGGGCGTACTAGCTCCAAATAAAAATAACAATCGACTAAAACTTAATTATTTCAATTATATAAAATTTCCAGAGGGAATATATGTATTTTAAATCAGTTTTAACAAAATAATTATATTTGCTTAAAATTTAGTGTGTATTGCAACTATAATTACAGTCCATGCTATTAATACGCAATTATGATGTAGTGAAATCAGATAATTACCACATTGGCATGTTAAAGATTCAGTAATTTCTAATTACCTACTGTTGGAAAATGTTAATTATTTTCTTAAAATTAGGTTTTTATTTAACTTATGTGTCAGTGATATGTCTGGCAATTATAGATGCATTATACAGCTGATAACGGATTTGTTTTTGCCTATAAAGTCGTAAGTATTTTCATCTTCATGTTATTGCTGTTTTGTGCATTCAAACGCTTGTGCTGCGAAAATTAAGTTGTGTAGTGAAAAGTGTAACATGGGTGGAAAGTATAGAAAGCCATTATCCGTACCACGCTTGAGTACGAAAAAAAGAGCAAAAATTGCCAGGGAAGCTGCCGCGAAAAAAGAATGAGGTGTGTTCCTTTATTATATTTTACAAATTACATTTTTTTGTTCAATAAGAGAACTTTTTAATAATTAAAAATAAAAGAATAGTAATAACAATTGTAATAAATATTAATCTGTTCTATTACTTTAAATAGAACTAAACATTTCGTTGCTCTTTTCTAAAGCAGTTTAGAATTTTGCTGTTATTTTAATGAAATTTATTTACTTATTTTTGCTCTTAGGCTGATAATAAGTATGTAATTTCTTATTAATATTAATTCAGCAGGCATAACGTCACTTATGAACCAAAAACGTGTAAACATTTTTTTCCATATACTTATATTATTAAAACTCTTTTAAATTATAATCAGCAAAAGAAAAAACAGTAATATAGAGATATAAAGCAATTCATTACTAAAAGTGAAATTTTCCAAAACAGTTTCATTTATAAAATTTTGTTAATGTTGAAGTTTTCTTTTGCTAGTTTTACAGAAAATTCAATCGATTTTAAATAAAATTTTGTGTTAGAAAGAAAATTCAGTTTCGTTTGGTGAATGTAATCAGTTATGTGACACTTTTATAATAGGTAAAAACATATTTTTTCTACTCATGACATTGAAATCAGGCATTTTGACATTGATTCCGATTCCGATTTCAACCACTAGAGATTGAAATGGTCCGACTACCGCGATTTCAAACTGTTTGACATGCAATTGTTGACAAGAGAAATGTCACTTTATGTTTAATTTTTTCTAAAATGCATTAATTTGTTAAAATTTGTAGAAAAAATAGTATATGCAACTCGTAGCTGATAAAATTTCAACGTCTCGAGTTAATTTTTTCAACTCGCTTCGCTCGCTGAAAAAAACCACTCTCAACGTTGAAATTTTATTTCAACCACTTGTCCCATAATATACTATTTTCTACTCCTGACATTGAAATCAGTCATTTTGACATTGATTCCGGTGGTTGAAGTTGCGTTTCAACCACTAGAGATTGAAATGCTCGGACTACCGGGATTTCAAACTGATGACAAGAGAAATGTCACTTTATGTTTAATTTTTTCTAAAGTGCATTAATTTGTTAAAATGAGTGAAAATTCGAAAAAAAAATAGTATATGCAACTCGTGGCTGATAAAATTTCAACGTCTCGAGTTACTTTTTTCAACTCGCTTCGCTCGTTGAAAAAAACCGCTCTCAACGTTGAAATTTTATTTCAACCACTTGTCCCATAATATACTAATATTTGGTCATTTTGTGTTTTTATGTTTACTGAATACATACATATGACATAAAATTTAAAAGGGTTGTTAAGCAACATGCATGTTCAATAATTATAAATGTCACTTTGAAATACATAATTTAAATACATTATTATTCATTCGTAACCTAGTATTCATTCATTTTATTCATTTTTGTCTTTATTTTAGAATAGTGGCACAATCAGATTCCGCTCTCGACGAATCGATGCCACAACGGCCATCATGTTTTGACGATAACCGTCTTGAAAGTGACGAATGTTCAGATTTTGTAGACTCCGTCGAGGATGACACAGACGTTTATGTTTTAGCAGCCACGAATTTAGAGCGTAGTAATAATGGCGAGTATATCCAGGATGGTCCATTTTTTGAGTCTACGCCAGGCGAATCTTTTGAAGAGGAAGAAAAATCTCCCATTTCACCTGTATTTAAAGAAACTATTGCGGACTGCAACAACAAAATTGTTGATCAAGATGGTGATTTGTCATCTGAGTCATTAGCAGATCTTGAAATTGAATATGAGGACAACCGTGAAAATGCAAATATTATTGGTGGTCGAAGAATTGTCAATATAGGATACTTCCTAGAAGCTCTGAAATCCCTCAAGCATGAAGGTTTTCAGTGTTCATTTTACGATTTAGAGTTTATTTCCGAAAAACGGTACGGTTATATATCTAAATTGACTTTTAAGTGTAAAATGTGCAACTACGTCGATAGTGTTGATACAGATAAAACTGAGAAAACGGAAATGAATGTAAATTTGTCAGCCGTGTCTGCTACCATTTCAATTGGAGCAGGATATTCCCAGTTACAGGAATTTTGCAGTGCTCTTGATATACCAACTCCGTCATCTTCTACATTCGGACAGTATCAGGAACAAGTGTTCGATCTTTATTCTCGTGCTGCAGTTGAAGAAATGGAAGCTGCAGCTAAAGAAGAAGCTAAATTGGCAGTGGAAAACGGTCACGTTGACAAGGATGGGTACCCGCTAATCTCAGTGGTAGCAGACGGTGCCTGGAGCAAACGATCATACCGCACAAACTACAATGCCTTATCAGGTGTGGCATGCATATTAGGTCTACGAACAAAAAAGGTAATATACATGTCAGTTAAAAATAAGTTTTGCATCATATGTGCTAGAAAAGACAGGTATATAGAGAACAAACCACCTGAACATGTATGTTACAAAAACTGGAGCGGCACATCAACGGGAATGGAAGCTGCCATCATTGTAGAAGGTTTTAAAAATTCTATAGCTATGTATGGAATAAAATACGATAAATTAGTGGGCGATGGTGATAGCAGCGTGTATCGAAAATTGCGAGAAGTTATGCCTTACGGTTTGGGTTTAATAATCCAAAAAATTGAGTGTAAGAACCACATTTTACGAAATTATGTCAATAAATTAAAAGAATTAACAAAGAGACCTAAAACAAAATTAGAGTTAAAAACCACAATCTCTAAAAATTTACTGAGGTTTAGAACTGCTATCACAAAAGCCATCGAGTACAGAAAATCCCAGTCGGTTCCGTTAGAATTAAAAATCAAAGAACTTGAAGCCGATATTTTGAATGGACCAAACCATATTTTGGGTGATCATGCCGCCTCCAGTGAGAGGGGTTACTTTTGCAAAGGCCCTAAAGAAAACGAGGAAAACCTTTTATCCAAATTCAAAAATAGCGAGTTATATGAAGATTTGATGGTAGCTCTACAACGTGTGGCAACCAACGCTAAAAGCCTAATTCACGATGTAACCAACAACTCTGCAGAATTATATAACTCTCAGGTGGCAAAATTTGTGGGTGGTAAAAGAATATGTTTTTCGTTTAAAAGATCTTACCAAGCTCGTTGCGCGGCTGCCGTGATATCGCACAATAATGTTGGTAGCTTCCATGATATTATACGGAAACAAGTTACCGACACACCTGCGAAATATACATCTGAATATTGTGAAAAGAAGAGAAAAAGGGTTCAACAACTCCTCAACAGTATGAAAACTAGCCAAAGAAAGAGATGCTTTGCCGAAGAAGACTCAGATTACGGCCCGAATGCTGGGGACATAATTCCGGATATGAATGACGAACATATGAAGATCGCAGAAGAAACATTTTTACGAAACCTTAGTAAAGAAATTAAGAACATTTCACAAGCTACTATAGGGCAACATCGGAATAATCGCTGGCATGAGGAGAGAATGAAAAGATTGACGGCATCCAGATTTGGAAAGCTCTGTAAAATGAAACCTTCCACTTCTTGTGCTAATGCAGTTAAAGATATTCTCTACAAAGATTTCTTTGGTAACGCCGCAACGCGTTGTGGCGTGGAAAACGAGCAACGTGCTACAGAAGCATTTGAAATCGAAACAAATAAAACAGTATCACCATGTGGTTTATACATTGATGAACATCTTCCATTTTTGGCGGCATCCCCTGATGGTTTAGTAGATGATGACGCCCTTTTAGAAGTCAAGTGCCCCTATGTTGGAAGAGAGCATACGCCACAAGAAGCGACACGACTAAAAAAAATAAGATTTTGTGAAATTAAAAATGATCTCCTAAAATTAAAAAGAAATCATGACTACTATTTCCAAATACAGGGACAATTAAATATATGCAATAAAAGCAAGTGCTTCTTTGTTGTATGGTCACCACTTGAAATTTCCATAGAAGTAATCTATAGAGATGCAATTTTTTGGCAAAACAAAATGATACCAAAACTACAACAATTTTATACGATGGCGTTATTACCAGAACTTGTAGATCCCAGAAGCATAAGGAATCTGCCAATTCGGGAAACTTTTTTGAATAAGTGACAGTTTTTAAAACCTTTTACATTCCAAGGAGATTATTACTTGTTCTGATTCCTATCTTTATCTTAACATTAATTAATTAGGTACTTATTTTTATTTTATTATTAATTTAATTAAATATATAGGTAATTGTGACAATTTATTTCTTTTTGTAAATGTATGTGTTTGCATGTTTGTTAATAAAAATTATTTTTTGCATCTATCTGACTCGTACGTTTTGTTTTTACTATAACGACAATAATTTTTTAAGTGCATATTTAAGTGCATATGTTTGCTATTTTCCAACTTTTAAGTGCATATTTATCCTAAACCTGGTTATAAATAACTTAACTATTAAACTTCTTTATATTGTAACAATGAATATTTGATTTTCATGATAAAATCGAAATGTTTGTAAATAAATGGTTTGGCGTAACGAAAGCAGGGTATTTGGTGAAAAGTGAAAATTTTAAACAATTATACTGGTATTGGTGTGATATAATTTTGCTTCTAAGGAAGCTATCGAGGTAAAATTATCCGCAGTAAAAGATTTTAATATAAAGCAAAAGTAAATCAATGTAAAATGTAACAGAACAAACCTTTACATTCGAACTGCTAAAAAACGTCTTTTACCTATTTCTCGGAAGTACTTATGCACTCAGAAGCGGCGTGACACAAACGTCATGTATGAATCTCTCAACGTTTAGTTTATAGAAATACACTTGTTTGTTGTGCCAGTGAATTTTTAATTGTGTATCTACAGTTCTCAGTTTGTTATACCGTACCGTGTACATACACAAAAATTTAATTTTCAATAAAATAGAAAAATAATTCATAGTAAGCTAATAATCTAGCTATCTAAGCAGAAACCAGTTATTATAAAACAGGACAGATATTGGACACAGTCTTATAATGATGTTTCAAACTGATATTAAAATAATTAAATGATTTCCTGTCACTCAAATTACTTACACATATGCTTGTCTAAAAGTTCATTTTCGTATTTTCTTGTTGACATCTTTTTATTTATCTTGCATAATCTCTAATCGTGTTTAATGCTGTTCTTGTAGTCTGTAGCAATAGATTTATAATAAAATCTAAATAAATCAAAAATTAATAATTTAATTAATAAAATAGAAATTTTAATCATTGCTATCGTTGGATGAATTTTCAAGCACAGAAAACTAAAATTGGGCCCTGTTTTAAAATGTCTCAAATAGTATCAATAATATCGAATAAAGTACTAAACTGAACCTTGAAACTTTACGTTCAAAGCATGAAATCACAACCGATTCTTTGTGCCTTCATTTTAATTTAACTGAACTATCAAATTGTAGAACGTTACATTTGTTAATTTTTCTATTTATTTTAATTAATTATCATGTTGACGCCCCTACACAAATAGAATTCCGACTGCCTGATTTAAGGACCAGATCTCAATTTTCATTTTCATACCCGCATTCTACGTGCATTTCAAATCGCCTATTCTAGCAATGTCAAATGCGTTCAGTCAATTGGAGGTAAATATTGATATATTTTCACTCACAAGTGGTCAGTTTCGTGCTGCAATTTCCAACAGAAGTGATTTTGTACTCGGGGAAATTTTTTATTAAGATATTTTAATATGTGGATTTAGGCGATGCTTTCATTTTATTTTATTTTATTATTATAGGTACCGTTTCACTGTTGTGGTGTTATGTTATAGTTTAGTTTAGGATATAATCAGTTATTTTGTTTTATTTGATTTAAGTCTTGGCGACACTAATTTAATTATTAATTTGTTTATGTTTCATGTAATTGGGAATTTAGTTCCCGTTGGAAATAAATCTATTTATTATTATTCAAATAAACTGCAATTTTACTTTTAAAATTTTAAACAAACTGTGGGTATAGCCGCTCATTTATTTGATGTTATCTTAATCGGTTTACCTGGCTTAACTGTGGTGAATCATACCTTTTGCTTCCCTCATCTAATGTGGTTAGATGGGTTGCATATCTTTAGAAATATTTTTTTGAATAAGAATGTTTCAGATGATACAAATTAGAAGATTTTGGATTAAGATTAACATTCTTCAAACTTTTTGGTAGCTATCCTGATGAAAAATAACAATCTGAATGCACCGGGAGAGCAAAAATTCTGAAATTTGTGTTAGTTGACCTTATATTTTCAATAATAGTTAGAAACAAATATAATAATTTCTTAAATTCTATTTAACTTTTTCAAAATTTGGGGCAGCGGGGGCATTTATAAGTAATATACCGACATGTAAAATAGTCGTCATTTATTCCATCTGTAATAACAAAATTGTAATTTTGTTACAAAGTTATTTCCATTATTGGATAAATACCGGTATACGGCAACTTACTAAATGCAAGCCTTAAGGCAATTTCGTTGTTTTCATAGGGAATCTCGATAACTATAGGAGATATGGAAAAATGGACCCCCATCCTCGAACTCTTTTTTCGAGAAAAGCTTAATGGTTTAAACCAAAATGGGCTACCGTCTTTTGTTTTGGAGTTATAAACAAAAATTGAATTTTTCGATTTTTGTTTTTTGACAATACCTCACTTAATTATAAAAATAGATAAAAGTAATTTGACGTTCTTCTGGCACCTTTTCGATACGAATGCAGTGGGTAGTCAGTAGATGAAATTCATAGTTGTATGTGGTATCATGAGTAAGAGGATTTTTTCCCATTCCAGTGTTATATATCATAATATACAGATTGGTGGCGGAAAATGTGAACATAAGTAATCAAATGTGTGTGAATACAGTTTACGGACTTGGTATGCGTTAGGCATAAACACACCTATATGCGATTAACATCTAGTATTCGCAGAATCAAAAGATTTTGTTTTTAGAAAACACTGAATTCTAGGATACTAGATTTTAAATCATATATGTCTACTTCTGTCTAACGCGTACAAAGCCCATAAACTGTATTCTAGCTCAATGGACTGCCTATGTTCACACTATCCACCACCAATCTGTATAATATAACATATACTGTCCCTCATAAATTTGTAACACATGGAGTTTTTTATCATCCATTTCTCAGAATGTTTTATTCCTGATACAAGTTTCTACATCTTCTCAAACTAATAATGCACTTGCCAAAATGTAAATATATTCGTATACAGGGGAGGTTCAAAAATATGAAAATGGTTCAAGAATAAAGTACGGTTATTTTTCAAAATAGACAAAAATGTTATTTAAAGAGGTTAAAAGAAAGTGTCAAACATAAAGTCACAGTTACTTGCTCCGAAAACATTTTTTTCTGGTTTCTCCTATTTTTTTCTTACCACGCTGTGTATTACCAAATGAAATACTTCAAAGTTAACTTATCAAGAGATACGATAAACGAGTATTGTCAAACCTGAGTTTTCCCTCACTTAGCAACCAGGATATTACGTGATTCGAAATCAGTGCAAACAAATTTCATTTTTGTGTCAAATTTTTAAATAATTCGTTTCACTTTGACTATGCAGTGTACAGGGATAGCAAGTTGCTTAAAACTGAACACGAAGACGTCAATCATAATAAATCCGCCTTTTGTATTGCAATCGGCTTATTTGTTAATACCTTGTTGAAGTAAACCCTTTTTGTCGCTTCTGCGTCAATTTGAAAAAAGCAGCATACAGTACTTGAGTGGGGTCTACAAGCGGCAACGCAGCAAGCGAAGTTTGCCTTTAAATAACATTGTCGTATGTTCTCTGTACTGCATAGTCAGAGTGAAACGAGCTCTAGAGAATCGTCTATTAATGACCCTTATTAATGAATGATTTTTTTATTAATACACGATTTTAAAAATTTGTTTATGTTGGTGGAACTGCAAGTGTATGTCAAATTCGAGGTTAACAGGTTAGGTTTTGCGTCAGTTTTGACACAAACTGACTCAAAACTTAACCTGCTAACCTCATATTTAACATTAGACTTACAATGTCACCAACATAAACAGTGTCAACCTAAGAAAAAAATCACAACCATTTATGGTCACCCGGTACCATTAATGTCAAAACTTTAAGTGTCAAATTCTCTTCATGGAATAAAATTAGATTTTCTTCAAATTAATAATGTACGATCAACGGAAAAATATTGTAACTAACTCGTATGTTAATCGGCGATTAATAATATCTAGAATTAACGCGCTCGCTGGCCCTCTCGCATTAAAATGTCTCGATTATTAATCGCTCTCATTAACATACTTGTATGTTAAATAACTATTAATAGATAGGTTATAACAAATACTTCCAAATAACATTTTTGTGTATTTTGAAAAATAAGAGTACTTTTTTCTTCAATCATTTTCATATTTTCGAACCTCCGTATAGAAGTAGAATATTTACATTTTTGCAAATGCATTTTTAATTTGAGAAACTGCAGAGGTTTTAATGGACAATAAAATGTTCTGATAAATGGATATATGAAGGACACTATAATATTATAAGCAACAATCAAACGTGATTAATTCTGTCAATCAAACGGTGGTATTGTAACAACGCAAAAACTTTGTTTAATCACATATATTCTAAATGGCACAAGTTTTCAACTAGAAAACGACGAAATATTAAAAATTCTGAATTGTTGCTATAAAGTAGTGAAAATGAATAAATCGATCCCATACGACATATGTCTCATAATGCCACAGCTAACTATGAGTTCCATATAAAAAATACAACTTTATATGTTATAATCCGAATTTAGAAACTTTTTGGACAACGCATTACGCCACTGAATTATTATGAAAAATAAATAATATTAATACTACTTCCGGGAACTTGAAAATGTTCCTACCTATTACCTCACCTTAAAAGTTTAATTTATTATTATTCATTTTACTTTCTGTGCCGCCTGGGCGATATGTCCAAAATCAAAGTTGGGCGTTGTGACCAAAATCAAACTTGGGCGTTATGACCAAGTTGGGCGTTGTGACCAGAATCAAGAGTGGGCGTTGTGACCAGAATCCAAAGTGGGCGTTGTGACCAGAATCAAAGTTGGGCGTTGTGACCAAGTTGGGCGTTGTGACCAAAATCGAAATTGGGCGTTGTGACCAAGTTGGGCGTTGTGACCAAAATCGAAATTGGGCGTTGTGACCAAGTTGGGCGTTGTGACCAAAATCGAAATTGGGCGTTGTGACCAAATTGGGCGTTGTGACCAAAATCGAAATTGGGCGTTATGACCAAAACGGTGGTTTAAGTGGCGTCGATAGCTCTCTCCTATAACAGGCGTCGGTGGGCGTTGTGACCAAGTTGGGCGTTGTGACCAATATCGATTTAGGGCGTTATGACCAAGTTGGGCGTTGTGACCAAAATCAAAATTGGGCGTTGTGACCAAGTTGGGCGTTGTGACCAGAATCTAAGTTGGGCGTTATGACCAAATTCTGAGTTGGGGTTTGTGACCAGTGGGCGTTGTGTCCAGGCCCCACCCCGCCGTATTGTGCATCCACTTTCGCTTCTTATTTAGGAAAGTGTTTGTCACGATTTGAGAAACCCTTTTCACTTTTGAATTCCGCGGCACAAATCACCTTTTGACATTAGGCGTTTTCAGCTGCTTGTACTCCTTAGCTAGAAAGTTTTCAAATGGCACTTAAACTAACTGCTTGCACTTCGAGAATATTTATAACACGCACTGTTTATTTTATGGGCGAGTTTGCTCTTTTTGGAATTCCTATGGCAATGATTTTTCTGATTTATTGCTCCGCTACACTGTGTTTGTATAATCATAGCAATTTACTAGAGCGAAAAGACGTTAACAGTTAAATGTGAAAGTTAAAACTTATCTGTCCTTTTATTCGAATTGCTCTAAGACCTGTTGAATCCAATCGTCGCGATATGCTGTTATGCAGGCGCTCCTCGAAACGTGCAGCACCTTGGTTTAATTTTTGAAAAACGGCCATTAGGACGCCCCTGAATGGGTAGATGTGGTTGAAATTATTTGCAACGTGGTTTCAAATGTAACCCAAACTAGAAACCTTCACGCCACTATTCAGTGAAGTTTAAAAACACCAAAATTATCCTTACCGATTGGTCGGTTTCTAGTATTTCAAAAGTTAAATTAGGGTGCTTAAAAACAACTGTGAGCAACCCTCCATAAAATTTAAGTAACCCAGAAATTCGTGTGGTTTCTTAAACGGCTTCGGCAGTCTTACAATATATCCCCAGCTATTTTTATGTTACATGTTTTTGAATTTCTTGATTAAAACTCGACAAAAACTGCCTCTCATGTTTTTTTGTTAAAATCTAGTTTTTTTATAACAATTAGAAAAATGAAAGCAAGTGATGCCAAATTTTTATTACTTCTAAATGAGTTGTTAACGCGTTTATAATAATTGTTACCATTACCGCGACTTTTACCTAAGCTAGAAAATTGATAATATTTTTGTATGGCATACTTTTCCTTACTTAAACCTGATTTTCATCACACTGTGAATTAATAATGCTGAGGAATTATATGATTACCAAACAGAATTAAGAATAATAGAGGATAGTTTAGGTAGTAATAAAGTAGTGTATTAAATTGATTCAATTTAAATAAACAACAATGGAATGGCTTCCAAGATTTTAAAACAAATTTCTAGATTATTATTGGGTTGAAATCAAACAACAACTGATATTTAGACCTTCCATTCTACTTCAAATTAAATAAGTAATTCTTTAAATATCAGTTGCTGTTTGTTTTCACCTTAATAATAATTTAGAAAATTGTTTTTAAAATCTTAGAAAACACCTAAAGTATCCCCCATTATTCTTAATTTATTCTGTTTTGTAATCATATAATTGCCCATATACTTTTCTTGTATCTTCGATTAATAATTCTAGTCTCTCCATGAACTCTTTTGGGTTAATTCCATCATTTTCATGAAATTTCTCTATTCTATTTTAACTTAAACTGTATACAACTTAAAGTACCCTTAAATTATTATAACAACTTCTGCTATCTTTATTTTTTTTCAAAATTTAAGATTAGTGCTTTGTCCTCAATATTTTGATCTACCATAATAATGATTGTTTTTTCTGTATTATGTTTCACTTGTTACGTATAATTTTTGATACCGGGTGTCCTAAAAGTCTGGAAACGGCTGAATAGCTCGAAAAATACGCTTTGGATAGGGAAACGAAACAACACGTACTTGATATTTTTTAAAAAGCTATCATTTGATACCAACATTGAATAAGTCACACTGGTGTCTTTAATACTCAATAATCACTTGTTTTGTAATACAAATAATACGTAATTTATTTAGTATTTATTTTTCTAACATAAACAATAATTAAAATTAGAAATAAAAAACATCCAATGTGGTTCACTACTTTTTATATCAATTATGAAGCTGAAAGAACGTATGAAATGCTCTAGGATACAGGTCCGTATCCAAAAATTTCTTGATGATAAAAAAAATACTCGAAAAGTAATTAAACTATAATGTGTGGTTACATTATTTAGTTCGGAGTAAAAAAGGTTGCTAAAATTTGACATCAGACGTATTTAAAAACTGAAGTTGATGATGGATAGATACTCGGAGACAAAACTTCGTTTAAAAATATTGATAACATAATCTGCAAGTCCATTAAAAGTTGTCATAGTAAAGTTTTGTCAGTTTCGCTTTAATATTAACGCCAGGAAAAAATAGAATTAAAAATCCAAAAATTCGGTTTTTAAGGTAACTCAAAAACGAAAAATCATACCAAGGATTTGTAGGTGTCATTTTATTTATCCTTTAATTACGCAACTTTTTTCTTATTTAACCAAATTTGTATCTTTTACTATTAACGAGATCTCCATACTGGCCCTCTTTATCTTGGACAGACTGTATATTACGAATAATTTTGATTGATTTATTTAACACCTAATATACAAAGTACAAAAACTGAATTTATTTTATTGAAAATAATATGTTAAATTGCAATCACTTTACTAGCGGTGCTTAATCTATTTTTTACATGAAATTAGTATCTCAATAAAATGCATGTAAATAAAATAAAAAATAAACTTAATGTTCATACTCTATAGGGTAGTGATTTGTTGAAGCACCACACTTATGAAAGTGGTAAATATTTCAAATCAAATTATTTGCCCCTAAGTCAGTTTAGAGCGAAATCGTTAATAGTATATTATGATACTAGTGTATAAGTACGCCTTTAAAGCACGTGCGACGAGTTTAAGAGCACGACGCGCTAGCGGAGTGCTTTTAATGTCGCTAGTGCTTTAATGGCACTTATACACGTGTATCATACGCTATTTTTTCTACGGTCGTAACAGAAATATAAAAACCTTAGTTGGATGACACTTTTTCCGTCACGTTGTGTTAGATATTCTAGGTTATGTTGACAGTTAAACTTACGGCAAAACGTGTTTTAATTTAGTATTACAAAATGCCTCTAAGGGCAACGTGCGAATAAGACGTATTTCGGGCGCTAATATTAAGAGTGCTACAAACGTCGCTTTTGACAATAGAAACAGTTCAAAAAGCTGTCATTTTGACACGATCGTAGAAAATAGTATATTGTACAACAAGTTGAGAAAAGTGGGTTTTTCTCACGTGTTGTACATGCTATTTTTTCATGTACTGTAGGGAAATGCCTACAAATTTTGATATAAAAATTTGAAAAATCATGTGAAAGGTTGTGCAAAAATTAAAATAGTAGGTAGGTGTTAGGTAGCCATTTACCATAGTAACAATAAGCATGGTTACACTATGTAAATAAACAACCAACAAAAATTTCGAAGTCGATTTCCAAACGTGATTAGCAATGGAATTGGATGTACCCGAAGATATTCTGGTCGCGGCTTCTGAAGCCATAGTAAATTTACTGCCAGCCAAGTCAAAAGACAAGTACGAGAAGAGCTACAATGAATTTTCTAAATAACGGATAGAAAAAGGAGCACATGGGGCAAGTGAAAACGTCCTGCTTGCATACTTCTTTGAAAAGGTATATCTAATAAACATTGTCTTTAATAATTCACTCCAATATTGTTTCTGTAGAGGCAAAGTCTTTGAAAAGCTCGACATTGTGGTCAACCTACTCAATGTTGATATGCACGCTCGATATAAAGGAAAATGTTGATATTTCAAAGCACTCAAAAATGCTCGCATTTTTAAAACGTCAAAATGATGGATATCAGGCAAAAAAGTCGAAAATTTTGACAATGGCTAACGTCATAAAATTTTTAACCGAAGCTCCTGATGAATCTTTTTTAATGATGAAGGTCGTATTAATATTTGGGCTTAATGGTGCTTGTAGACGGGAAAAACTACGTAACCTGTCAGTTAATGATATCGACACTGGGTCCACTTTAGTTATTACACTGCGTGATACGAAGACAATGAAGAAACGTGTTTTCACTGTAACTTCAGAAGCGCCGGTGGGAATTAATGAAATTGATTTGTATAGAAAATATTTGAACTTACGTCCGAAACAAACTACTATAATAAGGGCAAATGTTCCGTGCAGCCTGTAGGCATTAATAGTTTTGCTGCGATTCCAAGAAAAATTGCAGAATACCTGCAGCTGCCAGATAGTAAGAACTACACAGGACGATGTTTTTCTGAACGACGAATTGTAAAAAAACCCTGCTGTGTAAATTGTTGATATTTTTTCGTTATTCATATTCTGATTAAGACAATCCATTTCCTGGAGATAAAGCTGACATGACTTTGCATACAGAAAATGACCAGTTGCATGAAAAATTGGAAGCATTGCTCTAACGCAACGCTAATGAATTTCCCAATTCCCCTTGCATTCCGCTTGAATAAAATGAATTACAGTGGTCACTAATTCTATATACAGCAATCATAATTTTGCAGTTTTTCCAATTTCGCGTTCGTTGCTTCTGAAAACGTTAATTCAATTTTTGTAAGGGTTTCGTCATTCACTAAGCTGTCAGAAGTTAAAGTATTATTTTTTTTAATGCCAGTGAGCAAAGCTTGGATATAGGTTTTGTCTTCCTTTGAAACTACAATTTCATAAAATATTATCATGGAAATAGCTCAAAAATTAAGACAATGAGCTCGAATCGTTCTTGCGTATGCATGGCCCGAAAGTATATTAGGAACAGATGCAGAAGCGTATACAGTTGACGAGTTGACCATGATTCTGCAAGTTCATTGTCAGCCACAATAAATCCGATTGATCCCAAGAACGACCTTAACAGATGGAATTCTCCCAATCTGACAACGACATTCGTAAATTTTCCGTGTTCAGCGTTGTTTAGTAGTACCACAGAATCATTATTCTGTGGTAGTACGATGTCCTTTGCTTTTACATACAATGGTTAGTCAAAGGTCATGATGAAAGTAGATTGACCACTTGTTTTGCTTTCCTCTACTGCGTAGGTCAAAACGGTCAGTATAGTACTTCATTGGATCGGAGGTAGTGCGAGAACCCTTGACTTTACATATGGCAGTTTAAGTAATTACTGTCATAAATCCTTGCCATGTAGGAAAAGAGGGTTAATGCAAAAAATGTAAGGTCGGGTGAAGTATTGTGACCAAAAACTCACGTCACTAATCTGCGCTGAAAGCAACCCCCCACTTTGATCGCTTGTTACTCGAAATCCATTGGAAAATATGGAATTGGTAAGGGAAACCTTTTTATCGATAATTTGATAGGGAATATTTTTGGTAAGTATTAATATTTTCTGTACGACCAATGGTTTCTGAGAAAAACGCTAAAAACCACAGCAGTGCGTGTTAGGGGTGGTTTTTGGGGGTGAAGCTACCACTTTGGAGTTGGGAACTCTTTTGTTTTTGAAAGCTCTTCCATTGGTGTGTACAACCTTCAAACGGCAAAACTTTATAATTTCTTTTTTCTAATTTTGCTAATATCAATGGATTATATATTGAGATGGTATTGAGCCCGCTACTCAACTCTGCTTGCATCACAAATAAATAAAGCAAGTCAGATAGCACAGACTTAAGGTAGTTCATACAACTGCAAGATTTAGCGTATAAATTTCAATTCGTAATTACATTTGCAAAGCAATGCCAGTAGTAATGAAATAATTTGAGTACAAAAGGCAAAGGGCAGAGCTCGTTTTTCATAGATTGGAATCGATAATTATAAATTAACCAAAAATAAGAGGTTTGTGCAAAATTAAAGCCAAACCGAATAAATAGAACTGTCACAGAAAGGTTTATAAGGTGCGTGTTAAATGAAGGGCAGATGTCAGAATAATTAAATAGGATAAGTTTATGAGCATTTTAAATAAAGGTAAAAGAAGCAGAATTATTATAATACGTTGCAAAGAGCATAAACCAGACAGAACATGGCAATTGTAATATTAGACAGCAATATTTGAAAATCTGGTAAAAGTAGAAAGTGGATAAAAAATGCAAGAAAAGGAGACACCCAAATAAGAAGAAAAGTGAGTGAAATGTAGACAGGAAATTCAGAAACAAATAAACAGGATGTGAAACAAAATTAGTGAAAAACAAGTCAGTGTAATTACGCGAGAGTAAAAAGACAATTTAAATAAAACAAAGTGTAGTGGCGCTATGAGACAATTTAAAACCAAATTGAAAGGACAATAATTTAGAAATAGTATTTTTGTAAAACATTTTTGTTATAAAAAATATTAGTTTAAGGAATTGTTGTATTGAACTTGGTCTACATCACTTTTTTGTATTCGAGATAGGCAATTGTTAATAACAACCAGCAGCCAGGAAATAGTTGAATAAAAATGAATTCTTGACACAGATTTTGGCCTCTGATTTAAATAAAGTTTTTATATAGTTAGATTCAATTTAAATTAATAAAAAGTACACAATTGTGTTGGCAATTTACCCGTGTATCAGTGGAAGTGTGGGTTTCAATTTCTCTCGAAAAACAATATTTTCTCCGATACCACATTCCGAGGATCCGACCGAGGCCAGCTCAAAATTACGATATTCAATCACGGACACATTCGAGTTCCTGAGCCCGGGATTTTAACGGCAGCCCATCCGCACAGCGTATAGGAGGCCCCCACAGCAGCAGTACCATCGGGGTTCTGCATCCGGTAGATACCATTGGAAGCCACCGTCCGAGCAGCTACCGCAGCGCCGCAGAGAACTAAGGTTAGGTTTTTCAACCAAAATACCGGCGTTAGAAACCGGGAAGTTATGAAATGAACGAGAGGACGTCTTACTGAAGGGAGATCCAAGCAGATTAAAAGTTTTAAGCATCCATTGAAAGCAATTTATCCAGCATTAGGATAAAAATCCAGATTTGAAGTTAGAAATAACAATTGCATGTTGGCGTCTCTTAACAAGCAAGGATCGGTTTTGCCTAAAAACAAAAGATAGAGTGACGTCGCTGAAGGCGCGAGTATTTAAAATTACCTGATCGAATGCGCATAAAACTCCATTTGTAAATTTAAAATCACAAAAACGAACAGCAACTAATTAAACCGATTTGTGTAACACATTGACAGCGCAGTAAAGTACCTACCGCGCGAATGAACTACGTTTACAGCCCATTGGCGTACCACATTAATTTTCAAATTAACTTATCTGGGAACCCAGCTTTGAGATGAGTTTTTCTCTTGCCTACCGAGCTAGCTTCTGTAATATTAAATTGCAGGTGAATGAATTATAGTGAAGGGCATAATACTGTAATTAACGAACCCAGTAGGTAAATACTGAATTATTTTTAATCAGTTTATAAAAATTAGCCAATAATTAAAAAGTTGTTTTGGGCTCCTACTAAGAATTACATTTTATTATAATATCATAATTACATCAAACAGAAGTAGTACGAGCATCATTACAATATAAATGCCCGATTTTTTCTGATTTATAATGTCAGTGGTTTTGTACAGACGTGATTTTGTGTCGGAGGGGTTTTAAACGGACGTGGTTTTGACAAAAGTGGTTTTGTTCGGAGTGGTTTTTTGCAGGACTAATTATGGACTGGAGTGGTTTTTGTTGGAGTGATTGTGACCGGGGTGGTTTTGACCGGAGGGATTATTCCCGAGTGATTTTCACCGGACACCGGTTTGGTTCATGGAGCACTATATCAGGGATTCAGCTGTACTAAGTGCAGAAAGTTGCATTCAGCCAAGAATGCAGTGGTCGGTGGAAAGTCACGTTGTCCCATTCCAGGAGCCTGGGAGTTTCGGTCATTCTTTCCAACAGTGAGCATGAACGGAAAATCGCACACAAAACTTTCAATTGTGGTTTATATCTTTACACTTAATGCAAATAATGTAACAGATTTAGTTTTTTGGATAGTGATGACAAAAGTGTTTTTTTAAACGAAAAATCGTTAAGAAAGCATCACTTCTTTAAACAAAAAATTATAAAGAAAAATAAAGTTTTTTAACTGTAAACAAAACTGCGTTTGAAAGACAAATATTGGCTGGTATCATCTGCTAATTTATAAATGGCAATCGTCTGCGTTGTAAAATTCGACGATTTTGTAGCCATTTATCATTTGTACTGACATTCAACTGCAAACCGGGATCGCTTTGTTAAATTAACACCTTACAAGGAAGCAGACACTGTTAACAAATTTTATTGCTATATATTGGTAAATGTTATACCGTTTACAACCAAATTTACTCCGAGTAATTTTTTAAAAACTCAATTGCAGCAGGCCCTGGATAGCCTGAATCAGTTGCCAATACTGAAATGTAATGTTGGTGACACTGTAAGTCTATGTCAAATTCGAGGTTAACACGTTAAGTGTTGCGTCAGTTTTGACACAGACTGACGCAAAACCTAACCTGCTAACCTTGTATTTAACATAGACTTACAGTGTCACCAACAATACATTTCAGAATTGCCAAGTGATTCAAGCTATCCAGGGCCTGCTGCAATTGAGTTTTAAAAAAATCACTCCGTACTTCCTATAATGTTATATTTGCCTAAACAGATATCAAAACATTCAAATATTGACAAAAAATATCTTTTTTGCACTACTAGTCTCAGAACGCACCGTTATTGGCCTATTTTGAGGTTGTGAAGTTGATTTTCTCCACCAAGGGAGAGAAAGTAAAATAAACAATTTTCACCGTGGTAACTAATAAATTGCTAAGTTACCAAATCTGACTATTTTAATTTTGACGGTTTAAAGAGCTGTATTGTCAGGTTGACAGTTAAAATATTTTCGAAATTTGTTGGGAATTTAGGTATTAAGCCGTTTGGTAATGCAAAAAATAGTATATACACCACGGTAGCGAATCGTCTTATAACCTTCGCGCTTTAGATACTTCGCGCTGCGCGCTCAGTATCTAATATGCGCTCAGGTTATAATACTGCGCTTCGCTACCTTGATGTATAATATACTATTTTGCACTACAGGTCTCAGAAAGCACCGTTATTGGCCTATTTTTAGGTCGTGAAGTTGATTTTCTCCACCAAGGGAGAGAAAGTAAAATAAACAATTTTCACCGTGGTAGCTAATAAATTGCTAAGTTACCAAATATGACTATTTTAATTTTGACGTTTTAAAGAGCTGTATTGTCAGGTTGACAGTTAAAATACTTTCGAAATTTGTTGGGAATTTAGGTAATAAGCCGTTTGGTAGTGCAAAAAATAGTATATACACCACGGTAGCGAATCCTCTTATAACCTTCGCGCTTTAGATACTTCGCGCTGCGCGCTCAGTATCTAATATGCGCTCAGGTTATAATACTGCGCTTCGCTACCTTAATGTATAATATACTATTATTATACTACTTTATTTACAATACAAGATTGATAGTAAATACAGTGTGATTGAGGTCACAGCTCTGGGCCAGGTTGGAGAAGTGTGTCTTGCCACTTTGCTTTCGGTCGTACTCGTCGTCTCTATTGAACGAAGATGTGTGTATGTATGTATTATCGATAACCTCATTTTACCTTGCGATGTAGAGGCTGGTACTTTATGCGCTTGCATCTGGTGGTACAATGCTCAACTTGCCACGGATTTGGGATACAAAGTTGGAGCGCGCCTTTTGTGCTTGCGCAGCAACAATTTTGTGAGGTGTGTGTCATGGTGATGTGATAACCTTGTTACTCTATCTCTTAGTTTCGTTATTACAAAATAAAAACTCATTACTGATTGAGGGAGTATTTTACAAAAATGACAAAGAAATGCAAATGCCTATACTATTTATATTTTTAGTAATTTAAATCACAAAAGTACTAACAATACTCGTATTTAAACAAACAAAAAACAAAATAGAAAAATATTTAAAAAATAGATAAATCTATACCTCAAACATAACAATTCAGGATATTAAAAGTAAGTATACATATATTTTGACACTTGTCAAGGAGATATTTTCTGCTAATAGAAGTTAAAAAAATGTATATGGCTTTATGGTGTTGAAATTGGCAACTCATAATGTGTTTGTCTTATAAAAAACTATACGTTTTAAGAAAAAATTAAAACGACCTAAAACATTTTTAAGTAAAACAGGTTTTCCAATAAATTTTGTTAACCAATTTTGTTCCCGTTAAGAATTTTTAATAAAAACATTTATACGAGTTGCTAATTTTAATCTCTTAAAGGCGCACGTAAAAATTAAAAACCATTTCATAAATAAGTCTTCTACTGGTAGAAAAGATTTGGCAATTTTCATTTGAATATCCTTTTCCAATTTACAGTGAAATGATATAAACCTCATTTTAACCCCCCCCCCCTCATTAGTATCTCCGTAAAGGTTGAGAATTGAAACTATGCTTATACGAGTATGAAATTTTTTGCCCAATTTGTGACGTACGATATGGGCAAGTATTTGGTTACACCCTGTATTATATTTGCTAACGATTAATAGTAAGAAATAAGAACATTGTTTACGTGCTTGCTTTTTGTTTTCTATAAACATTCTGTATTTCTAATTGAAGAAAATCTTTTTTTACTCACAAAGGGTCTCAGGGTTTGTATAAATTTGAAGGTGGTCACCCTAGTCACAACTGAAATAACTCAACGAAACTAATGTCAAATTTTACTGATCTGCCAAATGTAGAACGAACACAGCTATTGCTAAAGTTATAATAGGTACAAAATAATATGAATGTCATAACAACTACCCTAATAAAATACTAAAACAACGTAAAACAAATTAGTTTGGAATAAACTCCAACCCCAAGTTCACCAGACTGCAACGATTCACATCGGGCGTGTGGTCGCTTAAATTTTTATCGATCGATAAGAAGCTAGCCAAAACATTGACATGTGCGATTAGCAGGCAACGTCCCGCCCCCCGCGGCCACCTGACTATCACAAGTGTTTAAAATTGTGCCACTGACCCATTCATTTAGACTGGTTGCAAACCTAACACCCTGCAATTGAGGTGCATGCTTTTCAAGTCAAGAGAGCACTACTTACTAAGTAAATTTTAAGATCGTCGGATTTTCGCGACTAAATCACCACCTTAAGGATACCGAAGAAATTAGCCCATACACAACTGGCCTTTTGTTAATATAGCATACGAAAGGGCCTCCGCAATCTCCTTGTAGTGGATGACGATGCAACCACTTTGTTTCCGAATAAAATTTATTGGGAATAGTGAGAGGAGATTGTGCAATAAGTTAACTTTTTTTCTTGGATTTTAAACAGCATAAAGTACATGGGTATCGAACTCATTGCTGTTATCTGGTTTTATCATTCCTATTCCCACAATGGTTACCGATTTTACATCTTGATGTAATACCACCAATATTTGGGGGAGGCAAATAAGCTACTCGGACATATTTATACATGACGATAGGTCTCTGCAATTTGCCAAGAGCAATGTCGTTATGGATCCCTACCCGTACCATTTTACCATTTGACAGCGGCTCATGCACTTCAGTGTAGTTCTCATGGACTATAAAGCGTTTGACACTGTTAACATCAGCGTCAGGGGCAAGTCTTAAATTAGTCCCCATGACTACAGGCATCTCATGGATTTTCCACGGCTGTGGTGGTTTAAAACAGTGCCCTGCCGACAGTATCCAGTCTGGAAGAATCAAGGACGCTCCACATATCATGGCGGTAACACGAGTTTCGTTACTATACAAATTAGACATTTCAGAAAAATGGATAGCTTCGAAATAGACCTACAGTTGAATCGTGAAGTGCAGTTGTGCGAAAAATGGAAACTGGCCCTTCTTAGCTTTTTTTCCTCCAGCAATGCGCTCAAATTTTGAATTTCCACTCTCGGATGAGAGAAAAATCAAAAGCAGTAAGAGCGGATTCATACCTGTATGTGAAACAATTCTATTTGAAACTCTAACGTCAAATAGTTGTCAAAATATAATGATATTTCCTATAGTTACCCCTCTACTTGTTCTAACCGTCGTCTATGTTGGCAATCAACGCAGACGACGAACAATCAACGCAGACGACGGTTCCAACCAGCATACATAAATAATAATTATAATAATAATTTTTATCGCCAACCGTCAATAGAGCCATGCATTACCATAGCGATTTTCGGAAGTAAACAAACACTTTATCTTACTGTACAAATCAAACACTTTACCTGCCGCTAATATTTATCAAGATAGCCATGACTTCATGTCATTAAACAAAAATCGTTTGTCGCTGTCACGAGGTCACGGCTCCAACAGAAAAAGTGTTGTCGCGAATTATTTATAAAAAGTAATGGAAGAAGACATTCAGTGCACGCCGCCTGAAATTCAGAAGAAGTCGTTAGAGACCACTTTCGAAATTCTACCACAAAAATCAGTCGAAAAATACAATCGCCAGTATGACATATTCACGGAATTAAAAAATATAGTGAAAACGTTTTACTAGCGTATTTTTCCGATTTATCGAAAGAGTATTCTCCTTCTTCGATGTGGTCGTATTATTCCATGATGAAAGCAACCTTTTCAGCAAAAAATGACCTTGACATTAGTAAATATAAAAAACTTACGGCTTTTTTAAAACAAAAAGGAAGAAATCATATTCCAAAAAACTCCAAAACTCTTTCACAAGAAGAAATACTTAAATTTTTACTAAATGCGCCGAATGAAATCTACTTGATGATGAAGGTAATATATATGCAAACTTTTCAAAACCAATTTGATATGAATGTAGTAATTATTTTAGATTTGTGTTGTGTTTGGCATTGCTGGGGCTTTACGTAATGAAGAACTTTTGAATTTAAAAGTAAGTGACATAGAGCACAAAGAAACAATTCTAGTTGTTCGTATAACTAAAACGAAGACCAACAGGCCTCGATTGTTTGTGATCAGTTCAGAGTTTGAAGGAAAAGTAAAATCCATAGAATTATTTAACAAGTATTTAGCTCTGCGTCCTAAACAGACGCCCCATGACCGATTTTTCCTAACTTATAGAAATGGCAAATGCACAGTCCAGCCAGTTGGAATCCATACTTTTGGTAGTGTAACAAGCAAAATTGCGAACTATCTGCATTTGCCAGAACCATCACTTTATACGGGACATTGTTTTCGTCGAACGTCCGCCACTCTCTTTGCCAACGCAGGCGGCAGTAAGGAAAATTTAAAGCGCCACGGAGGGTGGAAAAGCGACACGATTGCAGAGTCCTATGTGGAGGAATCTGTGCTCAATAAAACGAAAATCGCAAAGACGATTTTAGGTGAAGATCAAACTGACAACATAGTTGTTACCAACGATAATTCTACACAAGATTTACAATTTATTAACATAGATAATAATCCTCAAACATTTTCAATTCAAACACCTTCGACATCAGGAATTAATTTTTATAATGCGTCAGGGTGTACGTTCACGTTTAATATAACAAATAATAAGTAGTTTGTTTTGTATTCGCTGTTATTTTTCTATCTGTTTACTTTGTCATAATAAAATGTGATGTTATATCTCCATTTTTTTAAATTATACATTTTTACGGTTGGCGATAAAATTTTGTATGCACCACGTCAGTAAAGTGTCTTTATCGAACTCGTCTGTTACTCGTCTCGCTCGCTTCGCTCGCTCGACTCATAATCTCAGACTCATTCAATAAAGAATCACTTTACTGACTTGGTACATAAATAACTAATGTACGCTGGTTCTAACCATTAACATTATTGTTCCATAGTTACTGAATGTTATGTGCTTTCTGAGCAAGCTCTGAAATTATGTATCAGGCTAATATTTCGAAAATAATAGGGTTTGCTCGATATTGAAATGGTAAAAGAAATAAAGGAAGTTTGCAGTGCTGAGCATGGAGTTTACGTCTGCAGATTGGCAGGATTGCGGGTACTTTTATGGTTTTCCATGACTGGTGTGTTGTTTGGGGTGCTATTAATAACATAGTACAGTGAAAAATATCGATATGCTATTCACTACTTGTCATGAAACTCTTCAATTATATAAATAATTGCTGAAATTACTAAATCAATTAAATGTATTGCATTATCTGTAACCTCATTTGCCTTGCGGTGTAGAGGTTGGTGCTTTGTACGCTAGCATCTGACGGTACAAAGCTCAACTTGCCCAGGATTCGGAATACAGAGTTGGAGGGCGCCTGTTGTGCTTGCGCAGCAACCATTGTGTGAGGTGTGTGTCTTCGTGATGTGTTGACCATGTTACTCTACCTCTTAGGTCTGTGGTTCTGAGAAGAGCATAGTTAATTTGGTGCCCAACTGTAGATGGTCTCATCGAGCCTAATTCCAATCGCCAAGGCTGCAGAAAAATTCCGACCTTGTGGGATTCGAATCGAGGACTTGCTTAATCATGCTATTTCTTGAGGCATTTCGCTACACCACAAAATGAAGAATATAAACGTTCCAACACGTACTCTAACACGAGGAGAGGTGGAGAACGCAATAAAACGGCTACATAACAACAAGTCACCTGGAACAGAATGCCTACCAGTTGAACTTTACAAAAATGGCAGCGACCAACTAATTGGAATTATAAATAAAACCATTAGAAAAGTATGGGAAGAGGCAACATTTCCAGAAGAATGGAATGCTGGAAAAATCTGCCCTATCCACAAAAACGGGGATCAGCTAGAATATATTAATTATCGGGCAATTACATTTTGAGATATGCCGCCAACATTTTGAGCTATGCCACCAACATTTTGATCCATGCCGCCAACATTTTGAGCCATGCCACCAACATTTTGAGCCATGCCGCCAACATTTTGAGCTATTTCGCCAACATTTTGAGCCATGCCGCCAACATTTTGAGCCATGGCGCCAACGTGGAATACAAAATATTCAGTAGTTATATCCCTAGTGCATTCTGTATATTCGAGTATTTCTCGAGAACGCGACGCAACGGGAAGATAGCTGTAGTTTGTAACAGCAGATAGTGTCGGGGTTAGCAGGTTAGGTTTTGCGTCAGTCTGTGTCAAAACTGACGCAAAACCTAACCTGCTAACATCGAATTTGACATCGACTGACAGTGTCACCAACAATACTTTTCAGTATTCCCAAACGTATTTTTTTTTCATAGGTGACTCTAATAAGACGAGTTTTCTAACACCCGTTACTATTTAACTTTTTTATTTCAATTGCTCTAAAATTTCAATTTTTGTAGGTGTTATGAAAAATATTCAACGACATATTGGATCTAACTAACTCGGATAAATTCACTAGCCTCAGCCTGACGGCCTCGGCCACAAATGTTATTAGAACAATTTTGCGAACCAATAACTTATTTTTAGCCCTTTTCCGACTTATTTAAGCCAAATCTAGTACTTTCTGCAATATTTTTAGCCCAAAACTAATAATGTTATGAAACCTTGACTCTGCTGGATATTTTCCTCGAAATATTAACGCATAGCAGTTCTTGCATATTCATCGAAATTTTATTCTTCATATGCTGACGTATTATAGACCCCCTTATATTCATCGAAATTCATTTATAAATTCACGCTTTGTTCTCTTCCGCAAGCAATGCAGTTCAAGTGATTGAGTTCCTAGAATTCTATGCGTTCTGCATCGGTTGCAATGACGTAGCCCGCTATCGCCTTCTTTATTGCATCCGTGGCGACAAAAAACCGGCATGTAAGTTTCGGTGCTTCCCCGAGATATTTGGACAAATATTACGTTAAGTGGTGCAATCAGTTTGAAATTATGCGACGGAAGATTTAGCCTGTCGTTGTAGAAGTGAGATGCATTTTCGGACGCGGCAGCCGCCGTCGAGCTGCCCGCGTTTTTCTAAATTCAATTCCCGCTCGGCTTTTTGCGGCCCGGGTGGTTGCTTGTTGAAGAATTATATTCCCGCTTCCGCTTCCCGAATAATGTGTGTGCTTTCGTTAATTTTTGGTGCTTTCTGAGGAACTGTTGAACTACCGGAGTGTGTTCTGAAGGAATAGAACTGTCATTTTTGTGGCAATCCTTGGGGTGCGGTGTGATGTAAACATTAGCTGTTAGGGATGCAACTGAAGCAAACTAGTCAGTGTGGTCGGAGTCAATTACCGTAAGGGTTGCGAGACCTTCAATTTCGCTATTGTGGATCTTTTAATGGACTCCCAAAAATCTCAAGGCTAACTTAAGTACGACGTCATGTTGTATCTCGCTAGTTTCGTTATTCCTTGCTGGAAATGTCGTTGAGGCGCCTTTTTACCCTTGGGGGATTATAATTCATCTTGCCAACTCCGGCTATGGCAAACTTTATCAAGACCTTGTTCCAGCATCCCGTTAATACCTGGTGGCCTGCCGGTCGTTCTTTTCTTCGGGCATTTTCGGCAGTTTGTTTGGGAGAAGCGATCACCTATTATAATGCGGCACGTTAAATGCAGTCAGCTGATCTCCTTCAGGTAACCTGTTTATCTATCGTAGTTTTATTGTGTATAACGTATAGTAAACATTTCGTCAAAAGTGTTGAACAGTCCTGCGTAATATTACCTTTATTGTTAGAACCATGTTGTTTGGCCAAAGTTAATGAATTGCCGTCATATTTTCTTGTCGCTGTTTAACGTAACGTTGTGGTAGTTTCGTTTCTGAGCCACCTCATGTATTTGCAGCCAAGTTTACTGTTTGTAACTAATTTAACCTAACTTTCATTAACCCATGTCGGTGTTGTTACTTTTATTCCAAATCTAGTTATTGTCATTCACATTTTATTATTTCAATAGCGTCCATTGTTAAGTATTTATATTTTTTATTTATTGTTTACAGTGTTTGCATGCGTTATGTGTGTACTTGTCAGTTGTAAAATAAGTTTAGCAGCTACATCAATGAGTTGTTTGTGTAAGGTAAGTCAGTGTTGTACGTGGACCGTCGACCAAACTCTGCCAAACTAATAGTAGAAAGGCGGGCCTACTACTTTCACATTCAAAGTGGGCCTACCTATTGTTGATGTTGTTTTACCATCATTTACCTCTTGTGCCGAAGCGCAGCCCTAATTTTTAAGGTAGTAAATAACGACGACCTTCTCGCTGAGCTAACCAAAGCCGAGCACCTTTGTTACCGAACATCTCGTAACGAGGGTTGGAGCTGCGTATCCGGTCAAGATTCCCGATTATGTCGTTCAGTCGTTTCGTGGGTAATAGGTTTGGCTCCCAAGCGTATGCCCTTGTTTTGCACGTTTGAGGGGCTGGTGGTTGTGTCGTAATACCGGTTTCGTTCGGTAAAAATGTATCCTCGTTTGTTGGATGCTTACTAACGGCCTTATGTTATTAATAACTATTACCTTACTCTACGCTCTACGAGCTCGTATTTCAAAACAACATCTACAGCAGTTCATTCCTAGATGTGTTAATATCTATTAAAATTATGTAAAATCGTAAAATTGAAGCTCACCATACATACAAACCTACAGGTTTAAAGAGAGGGATTTAATTAATTACCAATTTATATGTCTACACCAACAGTGATGGCTTTTCGAATACGGCTGATACCTCAGTCGTACGATTCCATAGTACTTATTTTGTTTTTAAAATATTGAATATAGTGAAAGATAGCTTTAAATGCTAAATTTAGCTACACCCTCAGTATGAAAGCTCGACTGATTCTTAATGCAATGGGAATTATAAAGAACACGCCTCCTTCATGGATAACAATCTAAATTTACTTTAAGTGCATTATGAGGAATACAGTAATACTAAAACAATACGTAGATATAATAGCAGTATTTGAAGATTTGGCAGTGAGGACCTCATGGAGATCGAACATAAGCATTCTTGCAGAAGGTATCGTATTGAATATAAATTTCATCTGCGTATCTACTTTTTCGTATACAGACACATGTGTATTATAGGTCGAAGGCGTTGGCTTTGCCGAAGACATTATCCCATATATAACTGGCCTTTTATTTACGTAACATACGAATGGACCTCCAGAATCTCCTTGTAGTGGATGTCCATGTAACCACTTTTCCTCAGAATAAAATTTATTGGGAATTGTAATAGGTAAGTCCGTAAGAAGTTCGTTTTTTGTTTTGGATTTTACAACAGCGTAGCGTACGTGGGTGTCCAATTCGGAATCACTGCCGTCATCTGGTTTTGTCGATCCTATTCCCACAACGGTACCAATTTTACATCTTGTTATAATAGCACCAATATTTGGTGAAGGCAAATAAGCTACTCGGACATATTTATACATGGCATAAGGTCTCTGCAATTGGCCAAGAGCAATGTCGTTACGGGCCCCTACCAACACCTTTGTACGATTTGACAGTGGCGCATACACTTCGGTATAGTTTTCATGAATAGTGAAGTATTTGATGCTGTTTATATCAGCATCAGGGGAAAGTCTTAAATTGGTTCCCATAATTACAGTTATATTGAGGATTTCCCATTCATGTTTTATTTTAAAACAGTGTCCTGCCGACATTATCCATTCTGGAAGAATCAAGGACGCTCCACATACTGTATGGCCAGAAATCGATTCTCCCCTGCACAAATGAAACTTTAAAGCAAAATCGTTAGCTTCGAAAGATCTTCCGTATATACCTACATTTGAATATAGAAATCCAGTTGGGCGAAGAATGGAAACTGGCCTTTCTTAGCTTCCTCCCCTCCAGCAATGCGCTCAATATTTGAATTTCCCGCATCCAATAAGAGGAGAGTCAAAACCAGTACCGGTAAGAGCGTATTCATGCCTTCACGTGAATTAATTGTAGTTGAAATTTTGATGTCAAACAGTTGTCAAAATATAATGAACCTAATTTTCCATGGTTACTGGTACGTGGTACTCTGCATGTCAAGACCTTGTCCATATCAAGAACAACCAAACCCCACCATTTATTTTAGCCATTAACATTAAGGTACTATTGATTGTTATTGGTCTTCTGGTCAAAGCTCTGGAAATCATATAGTAGACTTCTATTTTGACAATAATAGGGTTTGTTTAATATCGAAATGCTAGTAGAGATAAAAAAAGTTTGTAGTACTTATATATTCATTTGGTCAATGCGTTGTGATTATAAAGAATGTAATTTCGATGCTGCAAAAAGTATCTATAAGAATAAATTAATTGGATAACATAGTTATAAGATTTAATAGTGATGTAAGAAGTGGAATTAACGAAAGATGTTTGCTACACCCTAGACACGAATAGGTAAGGCTCCTCGACGTTCTCCTCCGTCACCGCAACGAGCTCCTGCTACAAAACCACCGTCACCACCGTCTTTTTCTATGAGCGAATACAAATCTTCCGAATTAACTATGGTAGAGGATTATTTCACTTCATTTTGTATTGGGCTTTTAATTAAGAAAGATCGCTAATCATGGACATCATCATTACGCTCGTGTGCACTTGCGATCAGAGTTGAACAAATCGTACACACGTACACTCGTTGGCGGTGTAGCGTACCAGAACCAGTTCCAGATTTCTTAGCAAATGAGATCGACCCACCACTGCGGCTGCGAGCGTATCGCCTGCGCGGGTCGAGAGTTTCTCCACTCCAGCTGTACCGTCATTGGCTAAACCCTCGCTCTAGCTTTGGCATCATTGGCCAAACCCCTGCTTGGCCGCTGCTCGAAGGGTATAAAAGAACAATTTTCCAGATCAAATAGGAAGTCTCAGCCAGTATTTTTATAGTCTGGTCGAACCTCTGCACTCAGAGTCGATGCTAATAGCCTGGCTAGACTAAGTGATCCCGTGGCCTTGTGTTACTATAGCCGACGTACACCGGACGCTGATCCATGCCATGCGAATCACCTCCAACTCCAGGAGACATCCCGCCGAAAGCTCACTGGTGACCAAGAGAGCAGACACCGCAAGAATGCGTTAAGAAACTTCTTCAGGCGTCCACGTACTCCGCCACCGGTGTCGCCGCTGTTGTATTCGTACCAGAGACTAAAAACACTTGGGCTCGCTATATCAACAAAAAGACCGTACTTTCTCATCCGCATCACCGGCCGTCAGGGGACGCGCTACAACGCTGTTGACCCGTTCCAGATACACCCAGCCGACCCGCGGATGTTCGCAGTGCTCCGGGCTCACCGACATCAAAGGAAGCCATGCGCCGCTTACAGATAGAGATCGCGGCATCGTGATTCATTTATGTTGTGTGATTATGCAAATATGTAGCATAAGTGTGTAAATAAACAATATATTTCAACGAACTCTTTCTGTAACTCACACATCTACTACAGAAGCAACGCATGACACGACTGTGGCAATAAAGATGTCGGGTCTGCTACCAGTTCCTGAAACTTCAAATAAGCTGGCCTACGCACATCCCTATTATAAAGGAGGATCTGTCGGCCGTCGATAACGTCAGAAGTAGACTAGCAGAAAAATTCTAATTGTAATAACTGCGGCGGCCGTCACCTTCAAAGCCAGTGCAAGTTTTAGCTACGGAATGCCGTACGTGTGGGAAGAGTGAGCACATTTCGAAAGACTTCGCAAATCGAATACTGTCAATTCTATACAATATAAACATCAAGGTGAAATCTGGAGACGGAACTGAACACTGGCGCTCCATTGTGTTATCAGTAAGAAAACCTTGAACAATATTAAATAAACTTTTCGATTACAGAAAACAGACAGACAATTCGCAAGCTACACACGACATATAATCGTCTGTCTCGAATGCATTCCTGCCAACGTCACTAGAGAAAAACTTACAGAAAACCGAAATTCTATGTTGTTGAACGTGATTTTGACAACTTCTTCGGTAGAGAATGGATTATTCAGTTCTTCCACGAAATTAAATTTGCCAGACTCCTCTTCGTATCAAATCAGATTAATCTACCGACAATAGTAACTTCGCATTTAACCCTCAAACAACAGGAGCACCTTAATCAAGTCCTCTCACTCTACCTCGACATGTTTCGCGTGATTGCGAAAAATCTCACCAGCCCCTTGCCATATGTTATCTAAAACCGTGCTCAGCACACGTCTTTGCCTTAAAAAATGATACTAAGATCGTGTTGTTTGTATAAACGAGTAGATTAGTCCCACCGATTATCAACCACCCATGTAGCCGCTCAGAAAAATGGACGAATTCGAATAACTAAAAACCACAAGCTCATCCATAATCCGGGAATAATCATCGATGAACACCCTACTTCAAGAGCTGAGTGCTTTTTCAACCAAATGAGGGGTTCCTTAGTTTTTCGGCATCTAGATATTAGGGACGCGTACACAGATATGACGATCGATTCGATGAGGAATATACTGAAGCGTTGACATTAAATACGTCGACACACAGCTTCAACGTAGCATAGAAACCGTCTGGCAAGGCATTCTCAATGTTCACCAAATTAACCGTCTCTAAGAAAAGGAAGAAGAACACGACGCATTCGATTAATTTATTACCGGGCCTATCAATTAAAGGGAAACGATCTTAACAAGCCACATCTTGGAATGGTAAATATGAAAAAACTGGTACGATCGTTTACTTTTTCACCAGGTATCAACTCGGTTATTGACCGGACATCTAAATTATGCAACGACTGTACCAAATACGCTTACATCCAACTTTAAAGAGCACCATTGGGAATACCCCATGGAATTATAGGAACCTATAAAATAGGCAATGCCCGATCATTCGTATGCATCATGGTACTCATCATTTGGAAACTTTCAGCAAGTGGTTCGAGGTGAAAACCATCAATACAATGACGATCAGTGCTACCATCTCCATTCTGAACAAACTGTTTGCCGCTTATGGGGCTCCCGTTAGCATATTTTGAAACACAGGACGCTAGGAGCATAGAACCATATACTGCAACCTGATTGGTTGCCTGTGAGCGACCGAAACGTTAGAAGGACATGACACATCGTGGGAACACACCTTGCAGTTGCGAATGTAGCGCAGAACGTCTGTTTGCATCTTGGGCCAGTAGTACAGTTGCGGACACCTCAAAGTGCACGATTTTTTGTTACTATGGTTATTTTTGCGATTTCGGTTTATTAAATGAGGGTTTCTTCAGTGGCGTTGCTTGTGATTGTAAGAATAGGTATGACTTTTTTAATGTTTGTATTTTAGCAAAGTTTCACAAGTAAACAAACTATACATATAATAATATGTATTTAATAAATATGCATCAGTATTCGATTGCTATTACACTTTGCAGTTTGTTTCGCATAGAGTTGACCAATGTTTCCATATTGTATCCTCTCAGTTCCTTCCAAGCATTTCTTATTCTTTCCCATAATTCATCGGTTTTGTTTGGTGCAAAATCCCTGGTATAAATTTTTGTAGTTAAATAGCCCCAAACATTTTCGATGGGATTCAAGTCCGGACTTCTTGCAGGCCATGGTAATAAATTGATATTATTCTCATCAAACCATCAATGAACAACCCCTGCTGCATGCACAGGACAGTTATCCTGTGAAAATAATGTTATCAATTACGTTAACATAAACAAAATTAATTAAGTAGGTAATATCTTGCTTGTTGAAAAGTAAATTGATTAGGAAAGACCTCTCTTACAGATGGCAGCATCACATTTTGCAAAATGTTGCGATCATTTTCAGCATTCAGTCGACCATTAATTCTATAGCATGCCCCAGATCCGTAACCATTGATCCATCCCCATACGTTTACAGAGAATTGTCCACTGCTCCTTAAGGGTTGAACATAATATTGCTCCTCAAATCTTGAATTTTGTGGTCTACACACCCTTAATCGTCAATTGGTAAATGATTGAAATACCTTTTCACCTGAGAAAACAGTCGTGTCCCAAAAGTCATCGATCTCATTCAAATAGGCGGTTGCAAATTGTACTCTTCATTCTTTGTTCTCTGTTGTTTAAAAAATTTTTCTTGCAGAAGTCTCTGCTGCCAACGATTTTTAATTTTGAAAGTGCAGCTCCTTCTCACATGCAAATCTGTTGCGACTCGACTCAGCGACCAGTTCTCTTCCAGTTTTGTAATAGCTCACATTTTTTCTGCTTCTGACAAATGTCTGGGAATTTTCCGAGTATTCAGTTCTATGACAGTTGATGACAAACGTAAACGTCAAAACTCGACGTCTATGATTAGAATATCGTATTACAAGCTAAAAATCTGCCGTGCACTTTGAGTTGGCCGCAACGGTACCTCTGAGCTATACGACCTAAGGTTTTCGAAACGCCAAGATGTCCTGAGGTAGGATCATCATGATTACGTCGTAGTATTTCTGAACGTTTGTCCTTAGGTAGGACCATTTTCCAGTCTTCATCTGCCTGCACGAGTTCCGGGTATGGGCTCCTCACGTGTTTATAAAGTTGCGAGTTTTACTCGCGCCAAGCAGGATAGTGCTGTGGATCGTTGCGGACTTTTAGGCGCATCCGAGCATACCAACGGTCTCGAACATCATCGTCCTCAGTGACCTCATCGACAATAGGCACGGACCTGGATAGAGCGTCAGGTACGACATTGTCTTTGCCTTTGCGATGGATAACATTGAAATTATATTGTTGTAGGCGTATGGCCCAACGCGCAATGCGTCCTATGGAATCTTTAATATTATGCAACCACTTAAGGGCGTAGTGGTCGGTCACGACGTCGAACTTAGTTCCCTCAATGTACGGGCGAAGTTTTTCGATGGCGAAGAGTACCGCGAGACATTCACGTTCCGTTGTGCTGAACATCCGTTCATTCTTCGTGAGCGAACGGCTTATATAGCAGACGACCTCTCCCTCAGGATACGTCTGGGACAAAACGGCTCCGAGTCCGTAACCATAGGCGTCAGTCTGAATAGTGAAGGGCCGACTGAAATCTGGGGAAGAGAGCACAGGGGCCGAGACGAGGCAGTCTTTAATGGTGTCAAATGCAGTTTGACATTCCTCAGACCAAACAAACTTCTGGTTCTTGCGAAGCAAGAGAGTCATAGGTGACACTACGGACGAAAAGTTAGGCACAAAGCGCCGGTACCAAGATGCCATTCCCAATATTCTTCTAACCTCTGGGACCGTCTTGGGGTTAGGGATGTTCAAGATGGCTGCGACCTTTTCCGGGTCGACGAGCAGACCTTTGGAGTTGACGACGTACCCCAGGTACTTCAATTCGGGCTTACAAAAGTGACACTTCTCCCGGTTCAAAGTTAGGCCGGCCTTGGCGATGCTAGATATGACTTCCTTCAAGACCTCCAGGTGTTTTTCGAAGGTAGGAGTGCAGATAATAACGTCATCCAAGTATGTGAAGGCGTAAGGTTCTAGGTCGGCACCAATAACTCGGTCGATAAGACGTTGCCAAGTCGCCGCGGCGGTATGAAGACCGAACGGGAGGCGACAAAATTGATACAACCCACGATTAGGGACAGTGAAAGCAGTTAGCGGGGGGCTAGCGACGGAAACCGGCACCTGAAAGTAACCTGACTTGACATCTAACGTGGTCAGGTATTGTGCATCACGTAACTTGTCCAAGATGTTGCTGATGTACGGAAGTGGATAGGCATCCGGTTGGCTCATCTTGTTGAGCTTCCGATAGTCTACGCAGAAGCGGTAAGAACCATCCTTCTTCTTTATCATAACGATGGGCGATGACCATGCGGATGTTGAGGTTTCCACAATGCCCTTTTCTAACATATCGTCGAGCTCTTGATTCACGTGCTTTTGTAAAGCAGGCGAAATTGGATAATAGCGCTGCTTAATTGGTTCAGCATCCGTCTTGATTACGTGTTCCACTAAATGGGTACATCCTACACCATCTCCTATCAAGGAAAAAGCTTCGCTAATCAGACTATCGAGCACAGCTTGTTCGTGGTTTGTGAGGTGTTCAGTCGAACGGATCGTAGCGATTTGCTCATCAGCCGAGGCTTTGGAGAAGGTCCATTCCCCATGGCGAAGATCTGGCACAAGGGCCATCCTCTTCCAGAAGTCGGTGCCCAAAATGAGTGTATGTGGTAACGAGGGGATAACCAGGACTTCAAAGGTTCTCACCCGGTCATTCAAGACGCTGGAGACGGTAAGTGCACCAATGCTCTGACATTTCTCGCCGTTGACAACACTGCAGGTAGTGGGTTTATCGTAGCTTAATTTGCAGAAGTTCTTCAATACGTTCCAACCTTGGCGACCTAAAATGGTAAGGCTTGCGCCGGAGTCTAACAAACCAAGAAGTTCCTTTCCAAAAATAGCCCCTCGAAGATAGGGCCTTTCATCTTTGTTGGCGTGACCTAAGATGAAATCGAGCAGAATGCGATGTTCGGTAGGTACGTGTTTCGTTTCTCGAGATTGGGAGACGACATTGGCCTCAGAAATGGTGACAGGAGAAGACGCTAATCGGCCTCTTAACGCCTTCCGTTCCCGTTTCCCGAACAGGAAGGGCAGGTACGAATTGTTACGTCTGCTTTACCGCAGCGATAGCATTTTAATTTGCGCGGCGATGGACACTGAGCTGCGCGATGGTCGGGCTTCCCACAGTTCCAGCACACACCATAGGGTTGAGCGGCTGCAACATCGCAGACTTGTTCTCCGGTAGAGGGACTAGGAGTGGAACTAGTTTCCTCAATGGCAGCAGCTCTCGCTCCAAAACGGGGCTTGTGATAGGCCAGGTCAGGTTCGAGGGCTTAATAAGGCGGAGGTGGGTTCTTAAACCTCGAAGCACCACCTTAGTATCTTCAATTAATTTTCCAAATTGTCTGAGTTGCGAGATACTCGTGGGAGAGTAGAGAGCCAGTTGAGCCTGTAAGTATGGTTGCAAGTTTCTACGCATAATCTCTATGCGTTCTATTTCTACAAGTAAACGAGAAAGGTGACTAAAAAGGTTCTCCATGACAGCGACGTAGACCGTTACGGGCTAATCGGGTCCTTGGGTTCTACTACGGATTTCATCCCATAAGCTAGTTTCGTAGTCGCAAGGCAGAAAAGCGGCTTTCAAGGCGATGGTCAATTCATCTCATGAACGAATAGTGTTGCGAATGGAATGAAACCAAGTTCGAGCGTTGCCAGTAAACAATTCGATGGCAGCAGCAAAAAGTTGATTCTTGGACACGTTTCGAGCTACACGAGTCTCTTCTATCTCCTCCAAGAAGCTAGTCAGACCATTTCCTCCATCGAAGGTAATCCTCCATTTATTGATGGCTAAATAATTGGCTGAAGTGTGTCTATACGATGCAGAATGATTGACCTCTTCAGCAGCAGACGAGCGTCGATTGACGGCATCAGCAAAGGGTGGATAATCCAAGTACATGCCAGGCTGAATGGCTGAGCTAGAGGGAATAGACTGAGAGGCAGAAAACTGTAAAGTGAACAAAGGGTGACTCCACGTAACCGAATTAGCAGTCGAACGAACAAGCAAGACAGCATCTTCCTGAGACGTAGTGACAGCAGAGCTATGGGGGCGAATTTGGGTTGCCGAAGATAAAACTAACGAACCATCCTCCGAGCTTGAATCACTCGGTGCAGCTGTCGTGTCGTTGCGAGCTTGGGTATCAACGTGAAGCTGAAGTTTCGCTTCCAAGGCGGCAATTAGTTGTTCGCATCTATCCTTCAAGGACTCCAATCTAGAAGTGGAATCTGGTTCTGCAGTAATACGACCTGAACGACTTTGTACATAAAGAAGGCGAGTACGTAAACGTTGTGCATCATTGTCCAAGTTTCTAGAGGTGCAACAGTCAATTTCGGCAGCTAAAATAGAAAGTTTGTCTTCGCAGATGGCAAGTTCTTCAGTAGCGTCCAAAGACACTGGAGTGAAAGTGACATTCATAAGAAGATCCATCTTCAGACGGGCACGAAGTAATTTACGTTTGTCCTGGGCATTGCCCTGTATGACAATGTCTCTACGTCGAAGCTCATAATCGAGCTCATCGACGAGCAGTCGATTAACATCTAAACGAAATACCATCTTGCTGTTCCAACAGGACAAGATGATAAAAAAAAACGTATTTAAGCTAGACTTATAACTATCCAAGCAAGAACCTGTAATTAAGCATCCAATAAACAAACCTATAACTAGCAATAATCAATTGTAAATACCCAACAAATATCGACAATAAATAGTACCAAATTTAAATCACCTAGCCAATAATAAATTCTAACACCCTAACAATTCGATTTGCACTATAGTACCACCAAGTACCCTAATAACGACGTAGTCAGCGTCGATCAGGCCCCACGCAAGGGCGTCAAAATCTTTTTGTAAAGAGGGGATAAACGATCGGCCTTACTTTTTGGCGAAAGTTGTATTTGTTATTTTTCCGGTTGGTAATTATCGGCCTAGTTGGGCTAGCTCGCCGCGAGGGTCGCAGGGTTCCAGCTATGCTGAAAGAGAATAATTAAAAAAAAATAGGAGAGGGCGCCAGGTCCTCGACTCAGATCTAATTTTTGGGCCGGACCGTACACAAGGTAAGGACAATTTCCAGCAGAACAAAGAAAAATAATCAAACCAACCACCAATGAAAATATCACAGCTTTATTGTTAAATGGTGGATATGTACTATAGTGCAAATACAAACACAATTATATAATAAATCGGGCAGGCGTTCAAATACATATACGTATCCATACGTTGTAACAATTATAAATTCAATGTAAATATATATATCTAAGTAAATTACAACAAATGCATGCAAAAAGAAGAGATGAAGTTTCGAGCCAAAAATAAATATTACTACGTAAATATTCGTAAAGCTAAATTTAGGCCGCGCATCGTTGGACAATACAAACACTCTAAAAAGAAACGAGGGTACGCAGGGCGTCGCGGAGACAATTGAAATCATGTAAGTTGAGTAAGCGCGAGTCGCGGAGCGGGTCTAAAATTGCGCGTGCACCGGTTCAGAGCAACACAAGTCCACCTTGGCTAATGTTTTAACCCTGAAGGTTAGCCCTAAATGACGCTATATCTATATCCAAAATTTTCTAATGGTCTGAATCAACGTGCGTTTGCGTGGCCACACATGAACGACGGTGTCCATTTTAAAAATGCATTAAAGTATATGTATGTATATTTACATGCTAATGATAGCAAAGGCTTGGATTTGCCCCTTACTCGGTTAGCGGAGATCTGCAAATAATCACAATGCTCCCGTAGCGGGTTCACGCGGCACAGCCACCGTGGTGTGCCTATCTTCACACTGAACGTTTGACATAAAAATAGCGAAGCTTAAGGCGTCCGAACTGTGTTATGCTGCCAAACCCGGGGTGTCTTATGCAAGCGGGCCAGTAAAAGCGACGGCCAGATAGGACACAAGTGAAGCTCAAAGCCCTACAAGTTCTACTCTATACATTTTTCAGATAACGCAGAGGTCAGTGGGTTGGGAGGCTCATAGGCCCAAACAAAACGGGTGCCCACCGAAGCGACAACTCCAGAGCAGTACACAGGTAAACCTTATGACCTCAATTTAGCAAGTAGCAGAGGGTAACCGCATATCATTGCGCTGCAGCCCTAACAAGAATAACACAATTACAAATATTAATAAGCTAACGATGCACGAAACCTACTATCGCACGATCCGTGCTGATAAAAACACACATGCCCTAAGTACTAACGGCATGAAACAGTATGATTCAATTATAAGTTACAACAGGCGCAATGCATATTAACTACAATAACGTCTTTCCTGCAGGAAAGTTCACCAGAACCTAACCTCTCCGTTTGCTCCCCTGTGGCTGGACGTAGCTAGCGAAGCAACGAGGACGGCCGCAGCTGCGGGATGCAGTGCCAGCTATGGAGGCTGCAAATGGCTTGCAGGTGGGTGTAAAGCAGTTGCTCAATCTTCAGCGTTGCCCACAAGAGTTGCAAAATTCACAGGCTATGCGACCATTGGACTGGATTCCAGCAGGGTGCAGTCGAACGGGGTAGGTCTGCTCCAGACAGGAAGGATTTCAACCAGATGGGGAGTGTTGTAACTCCCACCGGAAATGGCTAAAAACGCACAGAACCCAAATGTATTCCCGATTAAGAAGAAACTGGCCTAATCTTACCTCAAGCTGGGGGTGGAGCGGAAAGAAGCGTGCTAAAGTCGGTTCTAGGAGATCCGCCAAAAGCGAAAGGACGCAAGTAAGTAGCTAACCAATAATTACGAACGCCCACGATAACGAAGAAATGCTTCCAGATCCCTCAAACAATCTATTCGAAGAGGCGAGCCCTACCATAGGGCTATGAACGAAGCCGGACAACTGGGCGCCGCCATCTCGCCGCCGCCACTTCAGCGCCGCCATCTTGGCGCGGGGCCAGCTCGGCGCCGGAACAACTCGGCGCGGAGCCATCTCGGCGCCAGCCAACTCGGCACGAGGCCATCTCGGCGCCGAATTCAAATTTGCAAACTACATTGTGAACTACGTAAGAAAATTATTATTAAAAAAATAATAAATAAAGTAATCGCCAAAAAGCTGTCATAAAATTAAAAAAAAATAATGAGAATTTTTTGGAAAATCAAAAGCTGACGACCAGAGGTGGTTGCAAAGTGATTACAAATGATCCAAACAAAAGTTGTCACATGACTTCCGTTATCAGTAAAATTTTACGTTTTTTTAAAAATAATTACGAAGCATGCATTTACTAGTCAATATAGAGACACATTTTACGAAAAAAAGTGTTCTGGCCTTGAGATTGTTCAGTCAGCTAAAACTACCACACAATAAAAAATCTCATTGAAATCTTGCTTAATTCCGAAAAATTGCACTTTTTGGATTTACACAATTTTGAAAAACGCTATTTTCTACGTAAAGTGCTTTTTATATGACAAATATTTCTTTAATGTTTATTTTCCAAATCAAAGAATTTTATTTTTAACATTTTTTTTATTACTTATGAAATAAAAAACTTTTTGGAAAAATGTTTGTTTTTCCATAGCCGTCTTTGTTAAAAGTAAAATTCTTTGATATGGGACCTAAACATAAAAGATAATGTGAGAGATCAAAGTTGGAAGAGGATTTTGAAATTTGGTATAGGAACCTAGATGTTGATTCTAAACAACTTCTCTTAATAACTTTTTGTCGTATTTGCTACAATAAAAGACATGCTACTCTACAGTAATAGTTATTTACCTAACAAGTTCGTCATTTTCCCGAATGAACACTTTGTTTGCAGAACGACCGAAGGGAGTGCTGCATGTAGTGCGAATTCGGAAAAATTCTTCCCGAAGGAGTTAGGTACAATGTTTTTTGTAACGAATAACTGAAAATATTTTAAAAAATTAAAAAAAAATTATTTAGTGTTTTACTAATTTACTGAGTTGACAGCACAAATCACTAAACTTTGATACTTATCTTACGCACCTGTTAGTTTTTGTCGACGTTTACAGCGCCTCTGGTGTTTGCAGGCGCAATTAAACCAACGAGGGCCCCCCTTGGAGAGGAGCGGTTCCCTGAAAGACCCCTTGGTGAGGGGCGGAGCCCCAACGGCCCGCTTGAAAATGGGCGGAGCCCCGAGGACCCCCTTGGAGAGGGGCGGAACCCCGAAGGTCCCCTTAGAGATGGGCGGAGCCCCGAGGGCCGCTTTGGAGAGGGGAGAAGCCTCTAGGGCCTCCTTGAAGAGGGGCGGATCCCCGAGGGTTCCCTTGGAGAAGAGCGGAGCCCTGGAGGACCCCTTGGAGAGCGGCGGAGCCCCGAGGGCCCGCTTGAAAATGAGCTGAGCCCCGAGGGCTCCCTTGAAGAGGGGTGGAGTTCCGAGGGCAGCATGAAGATAAACGAAGCCCCAAGGGCCCCTTTAGAGATGAGCGGAGCCCCGAGGTCCCCCTTGGAGAGGGGCGGAGCCCCAGAGGCCCCTTTGGAGATGGGCTGAACCTCAAGAGCCCCCTTGGAGATGGGCCAACGTAATAGGCCTAAAAATGGTGGTAATTTGAATAGAATAGACCGCGCAGTAGCGCGCGCAGCCCCGTTTATTATAAAAATTTACAAAAAACACAATTCCCCTAGTTTTTGTTGAAAAGTAAAAAACACCGCAGTGCGGGAAAAGTAACTTGCGGCGTATCGGGAATGACCGGGAAATTTGAATTTTGAGGTCATGAGTACAAAAAAGAGTTTTTTTGAAAACTTTCAAGGCATACTTGATTTTTCAAAACTGGAATGCTGTTAGAAATTGGCCTTTAACCAAGCAGGGCTGAACCCCAAAAAATTAAAATTTAATTTCCAGAATTTTTTACCTTTTACAAGAGTCGTTTCACCTATCCGGGGACACACTGTATATACAGGGTGATTTTTAAGTTGATTCTTTCCTTTTGCCAGGATATAAAGCTAAAAAAGTAAGCCATTTACCACTTTTGCGAAATATCAAAACTAACGGAGGTACAAGGTGTTAAAGTTTCAAAGTATGAACTAAAATTACTTAACGAAAATTAAACTAAACTTAATCTAACTTAAATGATCAAAATTATCAGCATTCGCTTCTACACACACATTCCGCGTATAAGAGCGATGCGGCAGCGGCATTTTGACGCCACTCCCAGTAAATAATAAGCATATTCACTCATTCATTATTTTCATAAACATGAGTCATTATTGCAACAATAACATTAAGAAAATTACAATGGAAAACTAGTTGACAGATCATTGCTTGACAACAGATGTAAACAAAAATAAAATTGTCCAGCCGCCTTTGCGCCCAAGTTTAGTTTTTAATTTGAAACTTTAACACCCTGTACCTCCGTTAGATTTGATATTTCGGAAAAGTGGTAAATAAAAAAAATACTTATTTTTTTAGCTTTATTTCCTGGTAAACGGAAAGAATCAACTTAAAAATCACCCTGTATATAAATATATACATATAAAAAAATATTGGTAATGTTTACATTTTACTTAATACAGGATGACAGCTTGTCCGAAAACCTATTTAGCCCGTATTAGATATATTGAGTGATTTTTACTTAGTTAAAAATGGCGTTTTCGAAGTTGTGTAAATCCAAAAAGTACAATTTTTCGGAAATTAAGGAAGATTTCCATACGATTTTTATTATGTGTTAGTTTTAGCTAACTCAACAATGTCAAGGCCAGAAAACAACTTTGTTTCGTAAATGTTGTCCATATCTTGGGTAGTAAATGCATTTTTCGTAATTATTTTTAAAAAAAGTTGAATTTTACTGATAACGGAAGTCACGTGACAACTTTTGTTTGGCCCATTTGTAATCACTTTGCAATTACCTCTGGTCGTTAGTGTTTGATTTTCCAAGAAATTCTAAATATTTTTTTTTCATTTGATGCCAGCTTTTTGGCGATCACTTTATTTATTATTTGTTTATAATAATTTTCTTACGTAGTGCACACTGTAGTTTGCGAATTTAAATTCGGCGCCGAGATGGCCTCGCGCCGAGTTGGCTGGCGCCGAGATGGTTCCGCGCCGAGTTGTCCCGGCGCCGAGCTGGCCCCGGGCCGAGTTGACCTAGACCCGCCTATGAAGCACTTAGCTGCAGAGGAAAACCTACTAGCACGACAGTTTAGCTTGAAAAGAAAGCCGAAAAATTCAAAAACCCAGCTTACAGGTCATATGATAACAAAATTTGGGCCAGAAGATGCAAAAAAAACAGTCAGGCAAGTTTGACTGCAGGAAAAGATAACATTGCTCTAGCAACAAATGGAATAGTTTAAAATAATTGTAACACCGGTTGCCTAGCGGCCGTACCCAAATATTTGTAAAAATATAGCAAGAATAAACCTAATTTGCAAGATATGAGTAGTTAATCGAGGGGTTGGTTACGAAACTGCATGATAATTATAGGAGAATAATTAAAAATAAGATACAGCCAATTATACCCAGTTTAAAGCATGCAAAAATTGGCAAAAGCCAACCATAAATATTCAGGTTCAAAAATTCAGCTAGCAAAAGTTCAATACTACGGGGAAAGCTCCAAAAGTATCGTAACAACATGCCCGCATGCCGGCGCACAAACCAGATCAGCTAGCGGTGGTGGATGCTGTGTATGTTTATGGTTCATTTCTCTTGTTTAGTAGTTTTCATTTTAAAACGCTTTCAGCCTTCCAATACAATCGTGAAATAATGAATTTGGAGGACATTTTACGCGAACAGCTGGATATCAATGTGAAATAGAAGAGGCCGACCGAAAACGTTTTATTTTACGTATAAATGTTACTAACAGCGACCACGCCGATGCTTATTTAAAATTGTTCGAGGCTCATACTTCAATTAACCCCGTATACTTTTAGATATTTGAAATCAGCGCGAAAAATGCTTTATGATAGCATGCTTAAACTAAACTTTTAAAACGCCTTATTTAAAAAAAGAATTACCTAAGGTAGGCTATGACTTACGAAAACGACCTAGCGCACCAAAGGTACTAAAACAATATTGAAAACTAGGTTTTCTAAATAGAACAATATGAGCGTCATTAAACAGTTGAAAACTACAATAAAAGAGCTTTTCAACGGTGTACCATATTCGCTATTTCGTTTAAAAGTAGCTTTTAAAATGCAAAAATACGTAAAATAATTAAGAAAATTATAATTTTATTCTAAAAAACATGGTTTTCAATTATTTGTCTACGTTTGGTGCGATAATTCGGTAAGGAGAAACTTTTACAGCCAAGTGGAATTTGTTTTGCATTTCTTACTTAATCGTAAGTGATTTTTCGTAAGTCATGACCTATTTTAGGTACATATTATTAATTTTTTTTTTATAAATTAATGAGTTTCAAAATTTTAGTTTAAGCATGCTATAATAAAGCACTTTTAGCGCTCATTTCAAATGTCTAAAAATATACGGGGTGTTTCATTTAAAAAACCCAAGTCGTGTATCACTACGTAAAAATAGGAGGCCATAGGTTAAATTGGTTTGCGACAATTTGTAGGCTCTTTACTATAAAAATTAAAGTGTTTTTCGATATCTCTATTATTAACGAAGTTACAGGGTGATAGCGATCTACAAACATGCTGTATGTATAACAGAGAAGCACCGAAAAGATATGATTTAGACAATTTAACTGGTGTCATTGTCAACCAATGGCATTCTTCAATTTAAAAATAAACTACCAATCGAACGATTATTTTAGTGACCATAATTCGAGGAGCTTTATTTCAGCGACAATATTTTCTGTAACAATTATTGTAGTGATAATATTTCGAGGAGCTTTATTTCAGCGACAATTTTTTCAGTAACTATTTTTTAATGAAAAGTTAAATTGTCAAGACGAATAGGACTCTAGGTCGAAATATTGCGGACAATTTTTGCTCTTCAGATTGTCTCGTTTCTGTTGCTTTAGAAAATGCAAGCACTCGTCGTTATTTTCGTCGCCGCAGAAACTCGTATCTGAATCGCAAAAATTATTGTCGGCAATATTTTGACCTCTCGTCCTATTATTACTGATTATTTTAGGTACGTTGATTAATATTTCCAACAACCAATGTGTCCCAAGTAAAAATCCCAAAATAATTTTTTGTGTATACTTATTGCTTTGATACAAACAAACTAACTAACGTCTACGTTATACCCCAGACCTGCATATTTGTCTTCTCAAAAATTCTAAACAGCATTTTTTTATTATTTTTACTCGATAACTTTAGTGACAGTGCAACAATTATCGCAATTTTCAAATCGTAAAAAGACGCCAAGGTAGCACCTCCCGCTGATGTTTCAGCGCACCAATCAGGCTGCAGCATATGCTCCCATGCTCCTAGCGTCCTGTGTTTCAAAATATGCCTCCCGTTACAGTGATCTTGAATAAACGTAGGTACAACGCCCAATAGTTACACAGCATGTGTTTGGAGTATTTTGCTTACCGAGCGCTTGGCGGGCTTGGATTTTGAGCGCATCACACGGTTCTTAAAAATAGCAATTTTAGAAATATAGGTCTTTCCATGAATTTCCACTATACAGTGGGCACAAAAGTAGCTCCACATGGCGGGAAATTTAAAACTTGGATTGCACTAGTAAGTGACCACAATGTTGAACTCAAACATTTTCGTCTGGTTTGGGCAACGGGAAAACTAAATAACAAAAACCACATCTTGAATGGTTAGTGCAAAAATGCACACCTTTGCGTTTGCAAACCATCTAACTTTAACCTTTTAGCTGACAGGCTGTAACGTTTCTCAGTGCAATCGAGACAGCTTCGCTGCGAATGAATTGTCACTGGGCAAGAAAATGGCGGTTATTGAGATAATCTTTATTTTCAAGTTGGTTATATTTACGCACCTTGATCGCATCGCAATCTGAGTGTGCTAATAGCTATTTGGAATCGGTGGTCAACTTGATGTTAGGCCACTAGTATTAGTTTTCTTAGTCAGCATTTTCGCAGTGACGTCTCGCGTTTCAAGTAGTTGTAAGCTTAATTTGATATTGTGTCCCAGTTCTCACATCTGTGGCCAATGTCAATCATATGTAATTTAGTTTGTTTAATATCACCGTGTTACGTTTCATTCTATTTAATTTCTTGTCTAGCAAAAATGAAATTCAGCTAAGTTTGATTTTCAGCGCTGAATACACGCATTTTCCGAAGCCCTGAGCATGGTCTTCTATGACCAAATCTTTTTATTATATCGCTAGGTGATGAAGCATTATGGTGGCGCTTGACCTACAGTAAAACATATTTGTTCGTCTTTACCGATTTGAGTTTCGCACGCGAGCACCTGGCCTTTCAATTTGAAAGCACGCCTTTCGCTTTTCTTAAACGCTTAGTAAATTATATTGTTTTACCTAGTTTGTTTTCTTTTATTTTGTTAATGAAAATAGTTCTAATAACTTCAGCATGTTACTAATGTTAATTAAATTTAATAAGCTGTGTAGTAGGAATTAATGAAGTAGGTACCGGAAATCATGCAAAATCTATTTCCCGCGTTAAATCTCTATGTTTAAGTTTGGTACTTATCTCTAGGGCATTATAAGCATTATAATTCATAACACCCGCTCATCGTACCATTGGACCAATCACGTACCTCAATGCGTTAATGCGTACACAACAATGTTTGATCATCCACTGTCGGATCTCTTATTTAGATTATTAAAAAAACACTAATGGGACATAAAATGTTGTATGCACCACAGACATTACTTGTTTATGCTTTGGCACAAAAATAACTACTACGTACCAAGGGCATTATGAAGATGTTTATGTTCATTCGAGGGCGACCCGTTCACAAGTACAAGTGCATTTGGACCAAGGGTTTATAAGTCGCCCGATAGGTATAATCATCAAGTAATGCCCGTGGTGCGTACAACGTTCTATTTTTCGCTTAAGAAAAATAGTTCCTATTAATTTGCCACTTATTACAGCTGGCAATACAAAATTTACGTTTTTTGGTATTTATTAAATTGATGACGATATAATCTTCGAAGCTTTTGCTAGACTACGGCTAAAAGGAGAGGAAACAGATGCCTGAAAATGGCCATAATCTACTCCTATAAAGTGCGACAACCATTTATAAACATTAAGTACCTAACAGGTATGTCGTCTACTAATAAGTGTATTCCCAATGTTGTGCCGTAGTCATTGGCTACTGCTGAAATGCACCTGCAGTAGTCCAAATTAACTGTAGCTCTTTTAACTTAACTTCAAATCAAATACCATAAATAACTATTATTCGGGATTAAGTCTTTTATTTTACAACCTAAATTTCACACTCTAGTCTGGTTCTTTAGATGTATGGCTTAGCAACATAACTTCTACCAACTTAACTTATAATATTAGGCATCGACTAAAGTCGGAAGCAAACTTTAAAATTAGCCCCTATACAACATCTGTTGACCTATGTTGGCTAGTATTGGCTATAATTCTACAGTATATTAAGAAATAATGATTTTTCAGGCAAATAGGATTGATTCATTGGGCAGTTTCTCACTAGAAAAGCGGTTATTAGTTAACTTGTATATAAATAAATAGGGTAATTCATACATACCCTAATAGAGAGTGTCTTTGGTTTAGCTTTTTGCCCTCCCCTCTTATCCTTGCTATTTAAAAGCCACAAGGACATTATGATAAGGTGGAATGGAATCCCCCAGGGTTGCAGGGAAACCTTTCTGAAAGGCATAACCGAAAAAGGAGGACCATGTTAGATCTGCGTTAATTCTTATTAGAAAAACCTCACCTGAAAACCACTTGATTGGTTTGGCGATGGGGGTGTTCAACTCGATGGAGAAGGTAACAATTGCTGACATGGATTTGTTTTTTTTTGTATAATTAGGTTAGTTCTAAAACTTTAGGAAGATATATATACAGTGTGTCCCAGGATTGATGTTAGAAGAGGTGAGATGGACTAAACATTTTTGAATTTTATTTTAAGGTTCTGGGATTCGATCCTGCTTGGTTTGAAAAGATTTTTAAGTATTTTTAATTTTTGAAAAACAAGTAGGCCTTGACAGGGAAGCGAAAACTATTTTATTTTAGGTAAACTACCCTTTTTCTTCATGATACGGCAAAATTTTATAAAGAAAAGTTGTTTATAATGATAAACTATGGCCCTATACAAAATTTCAGAAAGATCTGTCGACTTAGAAAAAACCGTTATTTTTTAGATTCAACAATATAAATTGTATTTTATCTTCAGGTAAACTACCCTTTTTGTTTATGATACGGCAACATTTTATTAAGAAAGGTCGTTTTAAAGGAGAAATTATAGCCCTATACAAAATATGAAAAACATTTGTCGACTTAGATTAAACCGCTATTTTTTAGATTAAACAAATTACATTTATTAAAAATAACGGTTTAATCTAAGTCGACAAATCTTTCTGAAATTTTGAATAGAGCCATAGTTTATCATTCTGAACAACTTTTATTAATAAAATTTTGCCGTATCATGAACAAAAAGGGTAGTTTACCTGAAACTAAAATACAATTTATATTGTTTAATCTAAAAAGTAAGAGGTTTTTCTAAGTCGACAGATCTTTCTCAATTTTGTATGTTGCTATAATTTATCATTCTGAACTTTTCGTAATCATAAACAAAAAGGGTAGTTAACCCGAAAATAAAGTAGTTTTCGCTTTTCTGTCAAGGCCTTATTGTTTTTCAAAAACTGAAAATATTCTTAAAATTCTTTTCAAACCAAGCAGGACCGAATCCCAGAACTTTAAAAATTTTTTAGTCTATCTCACCTCTTGTAACATCAATCCTGGAACACACTGTATATATTGGAATGCATAAGCACTACAGTTGTATTACTTTTTAATATGCAATAGCTCCCATTAATGTGATATGACAATCAAACATATCTTTTGTACTATTTTAAAATTATGTATTGCATTTAAGGCTCTCGTTAGGGCGAGGTTCATTAATCAAGTTACCTATTTTTAAATATTCAAAATTTGTATATGAATTGTCAATTCAATGATTGCTATTAAATGTCAGTTTAACTTTTAACCAGTATACAGTACAAGGCTATCAAATTTGACAAATATACTTTCCCTTTAAAATTTAGTTACTATTCTATCAAAGTAAGTATTGTTATTAAGTTATTTTGCTCAATTTAATTGTTTTTTATTCCTTTTTAAATATAACTACCACAAACCCCACTTCCTTACGCTTTTTCAGCTACTCACATCAAACACCAATGATCCTGATGATTTTCAGCCATGGTCAATGTCAGCTTATCTTTAATGTACACTCAATCAACTAGAGAACTTCCCAAAAATCAAAACTCCCGGCTCCTGCAGGTCCAACCTCACTCCTAGTACTTCTAGTATGCAGCTGCAGAACTCAGCCCTTTGGTAATCTTCAACTAGCAGATAATTCCCAAACTAACCTCCTTTCTCCACAACTCCTTCACTACAGCAACCAAACCACGCCAGCACACCTCAGCAAACCAATTCAAGTCTTCAGTAGAATTTCCAATTCCAACAATGACCGTCAACTACACCTTGCAATGCCTCAATACATCCAAATCTATCCAAACTCCGTCGCTTCCTTCCTCTTTCTATTTAACCAAATTGCACACCACAATATTTTCACTGATTGTTACCAACATCAACTCTTGTTTATATCTTCGCCTATTCACCTTTTAAACCCGTTTACAACCCATCATACCTGCATACATCCAAATTCCACACAAATAAAGGTTAAATTTCCAAGTTTTTATTAGTTCTCAACAGCTTGTTTTCCAAAAAGCCTCTGTACATAAATTTTCTTGTTATCCAATCATGTTTTTAAAACCAAACTCCTTATGTAGATACGATTATTACTGCCCACTTCTTAAATTACATTATCTGAAGTATACATACTACAATTATATTTTTGCAGAGCAAGTATATTTGTCTTACACTAACATTAACTTTTCTTCCAATCACCAATATGAAATACTCAAATGTAATAACTTTTCAAGATAAAATTACAATTTACTTTATTTATTTAATCTGCATTTTCAAATTTAAGTCAGCCAACAAATCTTTTTAAATTTTTCTAAATTTGATTTTATCAACATACCAACTTTATTTCTTTTAAATATTTCTTTGTTATAATTGACCAAACCACTTTATGTATCATAATAATATATATAAACTGTTTAATTAATTACATACATACATAATCTGTAACCCCTTATACCGTTACAGTGTCGGGGTGCCGGGCGCACCGAGCCGCTGAAAGTGTGTGCATTTTTAAATTCGGCGAATTCATAACATAAAATATGTCAAGTTACCCCGACACTGTAACGGTATAAGGGGTTACAGATTATGTATGTATGTATGTACTATCAAATAATGATCATATGCCATATTATCAACAGTCAATGACTTCATAATAACATAATAATTACCTTTTTGCTGGCCAGGCTACAAAACCAGATTATAATTTTGTAAACGTCAACTCAAAAGAGGTTTAATGTTATAATGTAGACATCTATCAAATAATGGGCATTTCTTATACTTTAGAAATGTGAATTGGATTAAACGTGAAATCAATTAACAGCATTAATTAATAGTTATTTAACCAACAAGTGTGTTAATAAAGGGGATTAATCATCGAAACTGTTAAAGCACGAACGAGCGATAGCGAGTGAGTGCCATTAGTAGTTGAGATTATTAATCGCCCATTAACAAACCAGTTGATTACAAAATTTTTTCGTTGTCCGCAAAATCTTTTTTTGTGGCGAAAAATTTGATTAATACAACTAACCTCTATGCAAAATATCATCAACACGTCAAAATCACAAAAACAGTTAATTCATGAAAAAGAGTGTATTAATCAAAAACAGTGTATTAATAGATCTATTAATCCATCCTTTTTTAAAAAACAGTTAATTAATAAAAAAGAGCGTATTAATCAAAAATAGTGTATTAATGACGTCTATTAATCCATCCTTTTTTAGGAAAAATAATTTATTAATATTGAAATTAACAAGCGGTCAACGAAAAAGATATAAATAGGTTAAGAGAGTCTAAAGCGCGCTTTAGATTTAAATTACCTGAAAGTATTGAATTTCCGTAAAAGATGGAAAACTTTCCATAAAACTAAAGGTGGATTAATCAATATAAATCAACTAAAAGAACTTTAATTCAATATTTCCATATTAAGTAAACTATAGAAACTGCCATACTAAATAACCCTTTATTATATTAAACTTCCAATTGACATTAATATGAACCATGAATTATATGATGGAATGTACATAAATATCATAGAAAAAATTAACAATTTAAATAAAATTGTTGGCGCCCAATACTTCTTGTTTAATGAACTAAGACCTTTACGTGAAAGTGAAGTAAACAAAAAATCTCACACTTGACATACCCATATCGCAGCCGAGGATTCAGCTAGTCGGAGTTATGTGAGCATTCTAAGGTAGGTTACAATAGGGTAAACCACCCAATCATTAGCACCATTAAGAGTATGTTGGAGTATGGCAGCATTTTACAATTACCTAACATGTATTTCACTAAAAATAAATGTTCTGGTCTCTTTATTGAACTTTACTTTTTATTTCTGATCTAATTCAGTTCGTGCTATACTAATAGTTTAATTACTAAAAAATAAATTGCTGAACAACTACCAAAAACTCAGTCATTGGCAGTGAAAGGTTAATCATTGCCACATCATCAACTAGTTATTGGCATAGGAAAGTTCGTTCGAGTTTCAGTCACAAAAAAAAGGTACCAAGGGAACAAAAAAGATACCTACTAGTGAAAACCCATGCCCTAAATAAGGAGAATCCGTCAGAGAATTTAATTTATTCATTATTGAACACAAGAAACCATAACAACAAAAATAATCAGGTAAAAAAAGTATACAATTTTTATTGTCTTTTTAGGCACGGTTGGCAAGTAAAGGGTTCCGCAAAAATGTTATATTTCTTAAGACAGCTAATATGGTATTGACGTGCATAGCAATTACGGCACCTTAGTCCTTAGCACCTTTGAGTGATGTCGAAAGTGCATGTATAGCACAATCCTATTTGTACTCGATATTTGTCGTTCTGAGGATCTCCAAGCGTTTCTTTCTCTTCGTCAAGGGCTTTTAGATGAGTTGCTTTAGTAGTTAGTATTCGCTGTTCATTTGTTTCAAAACCTGCTATCCTTTCATTCTCTCCATTGAAATCAAAATCAAGTACTCTCACATGACTTTTAGTATTGTTTCGCTGCTCATTTGACTTATCAGGCTTTATCACTACATTAGATAAAATTTCAATTTTCTTTTCCTTGGCTTTTTGGATGACAGTTTTGGTTGGTTTGACTTTTTTAGTTGCCTTTTTCTTTTCTCTCTCTTCTATTCTCTTCTTTTTTGCATTTTCTAATCTATCTTTGACTTCTTGTTCTTCCTCAAATATCTTCTTCCAACCGCTGGAAGTTATGACGTAGGGAACTTTTTCTTTGTAAGCTTTTGAAGTATTCTTCCTCTTCGGCGTTTGTGGCCAAAATAGAATCTTTTTTAAGTCTTTAGCATTTTGTGAGTTTTCGCCTGTTTGATCATTTGATGTAATCGTTGCAGCTGGGACCGGTTTTTCTGAAATAAATGCTTCAATATAACCAGGACCCACATCTTCACAAACTTGTGGCTGATAATAAAAAACTATTGGAATGTCTTCCAAACGAACAACATCACCACTAGCAGATTCGATGAGCCCTGTATTGTTTAGTATGTAGGTATATGCTTTGTCTTCTGGTTGATGCATTTCCGTGATATTCTTGTTTTGTTCAGAATGTTGAGGTTCATTTAGAAATAACAAATCATTCTCAGATTCAAGATGGTCGGTAAGGTTTTCCGTCGTATTTTCCACGAGCTCTACCAGTTTCTCGTTAGCCAACTCAATTTTTTTGTTCTCAATTTTTTTCCACAATAGGAAAAGCGTGTTGTCCTCGGGAGCGACGAATTTGTCATTTTTAAAATCGCTTATCTTTTGTTCTCCAACTATTGAGCAAAACGTTTTGTAATCTATCACTCTCTCGTCAAGACCATCATCTTCTTCAGATTTTGAACTGTTTGCTTTCCCCAAACATTTGTCGTAATTTATAGCCGATGGATATTATAGTAGATTCTTTTATGCCATAAATGATTGTGTGCAGGAGTGGCGCAAATTCCATTTTTGTTAGGTCCTTGTTTGGGTTTAGACGCCTCCACTTCCTGACGGCGCTCTTCCAGTTGTCCTTTATAGGACGAAAAGCAGAGACATCGGCAGGCTGCAAAATGCAAGTGGCATTCGGGTATAGCGCTATCAGAATAATTTCAAGATCTGTACAGAGTTTACTCAGCTAGAAGGTGAGGTGTGTTTTGTGACCATCTACGAAGAGAATGATGGGGAATGTTACGTTTAGGCTCTTGAGATACGGATGAAGAATGTTCCCTATATATTCATAAAATACCTCAGCTTTCATCCACCCCGTTTCGCTGGTACCAACGCCCCAGCCTTGAGGAACTGAGTCAGCAATAAGCTTTGGCAGTCTTTTGTAAGGGTAAATTATCATCGGCGGTGTCACCTTTCCATCTGCGCCAAACGTGAACATGACGGTTAAAGACGTTTTAGCCATAGCTCCATCTACTTCATACACATATTTCGACCCACGTATCGCCAGCACTTTACCCTGCTTTGGGCACAAGAGGAATCCCGTTTCGTCACCATTATAAAGCCTTGATGGATCTTTCAATAAGTAGTCCAAACCCTTTTTTTTCAAGTAGTCCTCTGTGTCTTTGAACCAATTACGTATATTTACTTCGCTTACTTTGGAACTGCTTTGCGTCACTGCTTCAGGTGTCCGTTATCTGATGTAATCATTACGTTTCAGAAATAATTTGTACCAGGAATCTCCAGGCAAATTATCTTTGAATTTAGTTTGTTTATTATTGGCATCTAAGTAGTTTTTGACGCTCAATTGCAAATCTTCCTTGCGGCGAGGAAATCCTTTCTGTTGACTTTCGCCAATCCAATCGCACAAGGTTTTTTCTTCAGCTGCCGATAAGACGGAAGATGGTCCGTGTCTGACCTTCCTGAACTTATCAGAAAGTCGAAACTCCAATGTACTTCTGGGAATTTTATATATCTTTGAAGCTCTGTTCTTAGCCATTCCATTATGAATAGCGTGGAGGGCCTCGTTGACAACATCTTCCTTGTATTTTTTGTTGTAGGCCTCCCCTTTCTTTACTTTCACCATTTTTCCTGGAAAATAGGTATAATAACTGCTCTCGTAAAATAGTTTATCAGCAGCAAAAAATTAATATTCATCGAAAGCTCTGTACCTGAAAGTACCTACTTAGAAAGTAAGTACTGCAACCTAGTTAATTATCCATTTACATAAAAATTAAAAATATCTCCTGCCTAGGTAGGTACTAGGTAAAATCAGGCATGCCAATAATAAGCCGAATAAGCAGCACGTTCAAAACCAATTATTGGCAGTGGTTGCCAATGACTAAAGACTGACACGTAAGTTTGGCTAGTAGTTGGCATGCTTAATAGTTATTTACTATACAAGTGGGATAACAGCATCATTAATATACGTGTGTGTAAATTACAAACGAGTGCGTAGCACGAGTTATGTAAACACACAAGTATATTAATGATGCATTATCACACATGTATTGTACAAAATTTTATCTACGACTGCCTAAAATTGAGAAAAGTGCATTAAGAGAAATGTCAGATCTGTCATTTTCAAAAATATTTTAGTAGGCAAATGTCATTATGACATTCGTTTGACACTATTTCAGTTACGTAATGAAGTCATTACACAACTCAGTTGCGTAATGAAACCATTACATAACTGAGTGGTGTAATGAGCTTTATTACCTAACTGAAATAGTGTCAAATGAGTGACGTAATGCGTTACTTATCCCATTGGAGCAGATAAAAAATATTTAAAATGTGAACCCAGGCTGTTGGAATGATTGCGAACTTCAAACATAACCTATATATTATAGTTCCAAATAGGTACCATCATAATTTTAAGCTTTTCTAAGTTAGGAGCATATGAACGAACAAATCACTTACCTTATGGAAAAAGAGTTGTAAGTGGGCTTGCCCAAACAGCGACCTATTACAGTATTTTTCTAGACGAAACGCAAATGCCTGCAGCTACAACAACTTGACACTGCCAATAAGTGAATTCTACCGAATCCCAATCTGGCGGGAAATTTTAAAAAAACACCTGCCTCTGTTAAATGGCATTTTTAAACGAAACTGCCAATAACTGGGAGGGATGCCGACAATTGGGTAGCTTACCCTACTATGCATCCGACGAAAGAAGAGCCCTGGTCATCAATGCTGTCTGTGTGGTATAAGATTAAAAAATATCTAGTCAAATCAGCATTCATAGTTTGACAATTAACTGACGTTTACAGAGCTGACATACAAGATGATTTTCTGAGGTTAGGTATATGATTCTAACTTGATTTTAGATTTTAATTGAAATTAAGCAAAACATATTTTTCAATAATATTTATTAAATTTTATTTTATTATAATTATTATTATATTAGAATCACATTAATAATACGTAGGAACAGGGAGAGAAATGGTTTAAGTAGATGGAAGCTGTGAAAACAGTACATGAGCATTGGTTACTGTCACTTGGTACGTGGTAGCGAGTGGTGCTGAAGTTGAAGTGGAGGAAATACAGCAAGAGGTAGGTGTACAAGGTGATCAGGTACACCAACCATCGATATGGACAAGTTAATGGAAATTATGGCAAAAATGCAACAGTCGATGGAGAAAACTACAGAGAAAAATGCGGCAGAGTTGAGGAAGGATTTACAAGAAAATAAGAAAAATGCAGAGGGAATGGAAAACAGATTGCAGAATTCAATACATAAGACTGTAGAGAAGTTAAAACAAGAAGGTAAGAAAGATGCAGCAGAGTTGAAAAGAGATCTGCAACAGTCAATTGAGGAAAAGGCTGAGGAAAGAGAACGAAGATTACAGCAGTCAATCGAGGAAAAGGCCAAGGAAAGTAAGAAAAATGCGGAAGAATTAAAAAAGGATTTACAACAGTCAACCGAGGAAAAGGCGGAGGAAAGTAAGCAAGATGATGAGCAAAGGGAAAATAGATTACAGGAAGCAATTAAGAGTACTGCAAAGAAGTTGCAAGAACCAAAAGAACAAGCGGATAAGATGGAAGAATCAATGAGGGAGTTTAAAGAAGAATTTAATAAGGTGCTACTTGAAGATAAACAGGAACTACAATTACAAACAAATAAAATTAATATGATATTGAATAAATATAAGAATGAAATTAAAAATGATTTGAGAATAGAAAGGCAGGGAGAAATTAAACAAATGGAAGAAATTTTGAACCAAAAGGTAGAAGAAAAATTAGAAGTTAGATTTCGATACAACTCTTATGAAAACATCATTTTGGATGAAAACCAAGAATTATTATTTGGGACTAATGAAATAAATCAAATGTTAGATACTTGTGAAGATATGGAAAATGACTCTGTGGAAAAGAACGAGGAAGAAAAACAGAATGGAGAAAACAGCAATGGCCAGGAAAATGTTGAATTGGATATTAACAGAAGAGAAGATAAATATTGGTGTACTCTGGATGCTAATATTACTGCACATTATAAAAATGGATTTGACGAAGATACTTGGAGAACAAGTAATGGAATTAATAAAATTAGAAATTCTCGAGGTGATACAATAACGAAATACAATAGACGATACATGACAATACAGATAAAGAAGTATAATGGAGAAGACAAATATGAAGAATTAAATGTGGTAACTAGAAGTGTAATGTGTAATATTATGAGGAACAAGAACAGTATCTTAATTGATTTTATAAAATAAGTAGGAGGTGGAATAATTAAAGTAAATAAAAATGAGAAGAAGACAAAGAAGGAAACAGTTAAACCAAGACTAAAGGAGGAAGCAGAGAAATTAAGAGAAAGACTGAGACAAAATGAAGTACCGAGGCTTGAAGTTGAAATAATAAAATTAAAACAAGCAGCTAAAGAAGCTAAGGATGGTAAAAAGACCACTAGAGATTATTTTAAAAAAAATTAAGATAACGAAAACAAACTCGGAATTTGTAAATATGTAAATAGTAATTTAAAAATGTTTATAAAGAGCATCACGTATTTTAACAATAAAGAATAGGGAAGATTTTACTTAAAGAAGAGAAAAAAAAATAAACAAATTGTAAATTACCATTTATTAAAAAATTGATGAGTACATTGAACCACTATCTAGAAAGAAGACATTATTCCACTATAAAATGCGATGGCATCATTAAAAGAAGAAGAAATAATTTTAAATAATTTAGATGTCCTACAGAAGTATATAATTAAAGTGAACAAAATAGATTTGCTATCTGCAACCAAAAGAAAAATATCAACTACAAACCGAATGTTGAATGTTAAGATAATTATTAATCAATGGGAAGGTGTTGTTAGATTGTTTATAGTTAAAGGCCTTAGCATAGACATGGTGTTAGGAATTGACATTATTCAGCAATTGGTATTAATATTGATGGATCACAAAGGTGTATTCATTTAAAGGGGTTAATTAAAAACTTGGTCTCAATACCTAAAGTGGGCAGTCAAGACAAAGAAGAAGATAAATGTTGCCAATTAGAGAGAATTGGAGACGGATTTAAATATAAAGAAGGTTTAGTAATAAATAATAATGTACTAGAGAATATAGAGAATAATTATAAGAATAATGGGTTATTGCTGAATGAGTTAAAAATAGGTGAGAAGAATATACAATTTAAAGGCAAAATATTAGAAATAATTAACAGAAATAAAGAGATTATTAATGAAGAAGTAGGACAAGCATAGAAATACATTCATAAATTGCAGGTTGATGAATCAAATAGTTTTAATAGCAAATCTTATGCTATTCCTTTTGCATTAAGAGGACAAGTTAAGAAAGAAATACATAAAATGGTAATAGATGGAGTGATAGAATCTTCAAAAAGCAAGTTTATTAATCCTTTAGTAATTGTTAAGAAACGTGATGGTTTACTTCGCTTATGTTTAGAGACATTCAGAATTAATGTGATTATTAGAAAGGTTGTTGTTTGTTTGGAAGGTTAAATATTTTTATTTCCATAGTGATTTGAAATAATTAGATGTAAATGCATTTTAATTGTTATGAAGTTATATACTAGGATATTAGGATGGGTTATGAACAATTTGTTAATTAACCCTTTAACGCGCAAAATTACTGTACGAGGGAAAAATGTAAATTTTATGTCGTATGCGTTCTTTGGGATGCCAGGAAACCGAAAAACAACTTTTTTTTTCAAAAATCCATTTTCACTTTCCCAAAATATGCTGGTAAACCGTTCTACCAGTGAGCATTCAGGACAAAAGATGCTGGTAAACCGTTCTACCAGTGAACATTCAGGACAAAATATGTTGTGAATGTTCACTGGTATAACAGGTGGTAAAATAGTTTTTGAAATTTGAATTGAATAATATAAACTCTTGCGAGTGGAACACTAACGTTCTGTTTAAAATTTATGACTACCCCATCGTAAACAATCAAAAATTTCAGGTAAAATGCCACCGCGATCGGTTTGACCGTAAATATTTGCCTAGCGCAACATAGCAGCAAAAGCAATTCGATTATATCTTCGGTAGATATGTTTATAAATACTCAAAACACAAAAACAGATTGTATAAAACGTACGTTATTACTAAAAAATTGGACATAAATATAGACTATTTTTGCGACGCAAATGAAAGGTTTCCAAATATCAATTTATTTTTCAAAATCAGGACAAAATTATTTCTACTACTTATCAATATTATAATCTTTACATATTATACTGAAACACTTCCCAGCTGAAAACTTGAAAGTTGCTCCCCCAAACTAATAACAAACACAAAACTTCACTAATGCGCGTACACATTTCAAAGTCGTGACGCGGAATGCACGCTGGTAATACTGTCATACCAGCTACACATTTATACCAAGGTTTATTGGGGTAGTTTTATAACTACAATAATTGTAGAAAATATAAAATTAGACAGAGGAACTGCAATGTCTGTAGAACGGACACAAGACGGTTCAGAGCAGTATTAAGTTTCAAAACAAATGTTATTGATTGTTATGCGTAGTGGTATAACTGTCTACCAGAGAGCGTTAAAGGGTTAAAAGAAATTAAGAAAAGAAATTTGAAATAAAACTAGTTTATTTAAATATTTTTCTTAATTGAGGAATTTATATTATGATACATAAAGTGGTTTGGTCAATTATAACAAAGAAATATTTAAAAGAAATAAAGTTGGTATGTTGATACAATCAAATTTAGAAAAAATTAAAAAGATTTGTTGGCTAATTTAAATTTGGAAATGCAGATTAAATAAATAAAGTAAATTGTAATTTTATCTTGAAAAGTTATTACATTTGAGTATTTCATATTGCTGATTGGAAGAAAAGTTAATGTTAGTGTAAGACAAATATATTTGCTCTGCAAAAATATAATTGTAGTATGTATACTTCAGATAATGTAATTTAAGAAGTGGGCAGTAATAATCGTATTTAGATAAGGAGTTTTGTTTTAAAAACATGATTGAATAACAAGAAAATTTATGTACAGACGTTTTTTGGAAAAAAAGCTGTTGAGAACTTATAAAAACTTGGAAATTGAACCTTTATTTGTGTGGAATTTGGATGTATGCAAGTATGATGGGTTGTGAACGGGTTTAAAAGGTGAATAGGCGAAGATATAAACAGGAGTTGATGTGGGTAACAATCAGTGAAGAAATTGTGGTGTGCAATTTGGTTAAATAGAAAGAGGAAGGAAGCGACGGCGTTTGGATAGATTTGGATTTATTGAGGCATTGCAAGGTGTAGTTGACGGTCATTGTTGGAGTTGGAAATTCTACTGAGGACTTGAATTGATTTGCTGAGGCGTGCTGGCGTGGTTTGGTTGCTGCAGTAAAGGGGCTATGGACAAAGGAGGTTAGTTTGGGAATTATCTGCTAGTTGAAGATTACCAGAGGGCTGAGTTCTGCAGCTGCATACTAGAAGTACTATGAGTGAGGTTGCATCTGCAGGAGCCGGGAGTTTTGATTTTTGAGAAGTTCTCTAGTTGATTGAGTGTACATTAAGGATAAGCTGACTTTGACCATGGCTGAAAATCATCAGGATCATTGGTGTTTGATGTGAGTAGCAGAAAAAGTGTAAGGAAGTGAGGTTTGTGGTAGTTACATTTAAAAAGGAATAAAAAAAACAATTAAATTGAGCAAAATAACTTAATAACAATACTTACTTTGATAAAATAGTAACTAAATTGTAAAGGGAAAGTATATTTGTCAAATTTGATAGCCTTGTAGGTACTGTATACTGGTTGAAAGTCAAACTGACATTTAATAGCAATCATTGAATTGACAATTTATATAGAAATTTTGAATATTTAAAAATAGGCAACTTGATTAATGAACCCCTCCCTAACGAGAGTCTTAAATGCAATATATAATTTAAAAATAGTAGGTACAAAAGATTTTTGATTGTCATATCACATTAATGGAAGCTATTGCATATTAAAAAGTAATACAACTGTAGTGCTTATGCATTCCAATATAGACAGTGTGTTCCAGGATTGATGTTACAAGAGGTGAGATGGACTAAAAATTTTTCATTTTTTTTTAAGTTCTGGGATTCGGTCCTGCTTGGTTGGAAAAGAATTTTAAGAATATTTTCAGTTTTTGAAAACAATAAAGCCTTGACAGAAAAGCGAAAACTATTTTATTTTTAGGTAAACTACCTTTTTTATGATACGGCAAAATTTTATTACGAAAAGTTGTTCAGAATGATAAATTCTAGCACCATACAAAAATTTAGAAAGATCTGTCGACTTAGAAAAACCCGTTATTTTTTAGATTAAACAATATAAATTGTATTTTAGTTTCAGGTAAACTACCCTTTTTGTTCATGATACGGCAAAATTTTATTAATAAAAGTTGTTCAGAATGATACATTATGGCTCTATGCACAATATCAGAAAGATTTGCCGACTTAGATTAAACCGTCTTTTTTAATAAATGCAATTTGTTTAAACTAAAAAATAACGGTTTAATCTAATTCGACAAATCTTTCTCATATTTTGTATAGGGCCATAATTTCTCATTTGAAACAACTTTTCTTAATAAAATTGCCGTATCATGAACAAAAAGGGTAGTTTACCTGAAGGTAAAATACACTTTATATTGTTTAATCTAAAAAATAACGGTTTTCCTAAGTCGTCAGATCTTTTTGAAATTTTGTATGAGGCCATAATTTATCATTATAAACAAACAACTTTCTTAATAAAATTTTGCCATATCTTGAACAAAAAGAGTAGTTTACCGGAAAATAAAATAGTTTTCGCTTCCCTGTCAAGGCCTACTTGTTTTTCAAAAACTAAAAATACTCTTAAAATTCTTTTCAAACCAAGCAGGACCGAATCCCAAAACCTTAAAATGAAATTCAAAAATTTTTAGTCCATCTCACCTCTTATAACATCAATCCTGGGACACACTAAAGTTTTAGAACTAACCTAATTATACAAAAAAAAAAAACGAATCCATGCCAGCAATTGTTACCTTCTCCATCGAGTTGAACATTTATATAACTGAAACGACACCCATCGCCAAACCAATCAAGTGGTTTACTGGTGAGGTTTTTCTAATAAGAATTAATGCAGGTCTAACACGGTCCTCCTGTTTCGGTTATGTATTTCAGAAAGGTTTCCCTGCAACCCTGGGGGATTCTATTCCACCGTATCATAATGTCTTGTGGCTTTTAAATAGCAAGGATAAGAGGGGAGGCCAAAAAGCTAAACCAAAGACACTCCCTATTAGGGTATGTATGAATTACCTTATTTATTTATATACAAGTTAACTAATAACCGGTTTTCTAGTGAGAAACTGCCCAATGAATCAATTCTATTTGCCTGAAAAATCGTTATTTCTTAATATACTGTAGAATTATACCAATTATAGCCTTACAATTGCAAAGTTTATTCGTTTATGCTGGGATTCAGTTCTTAATTTTATTTTCTTTGTAGACGCTATGAAGCCTCACTCTGTTTTTTATTCAAAACAGGAAGTGGTTTCTCTTTTATTATTAATATCAAAATATCTAACTAGCCACCTAATTTAATTCAAAAAGGACTATATGATGAACCTGCAACCTGTATTCTTTTGAGTGCTTTAAGTTGCCTAACTATCAGGTTTTTGTAATTATTCAAATGTGTTATCTTTTAGTAGCTAAACTTTGTAATGCTACGCAATAGCACCCTAACACCCACAAGCTATTTCTCATTTAAAAATTACACTACTAGCCAACATAGATCAACAGATGTTGTATAGGGGCTAATTTTAAAGTTTGCTTCCGACTTTAATCGATGCCTAATATTATAAGTTAAGTTGGTAGAAGTTATGTTGGCACTTACGCTAAGCTATACAACTAAAGAACCAGACTAGAGTGTGAAATTTAGGTTGTAAAATAAAAGACTTAATCCCGAATAATAGTTATTTATGGTATTGGATTTGAAGTTAAGTTAAGAGAGCTACAGTTAATTTGGACTACTGCAGGTGCATTTCAGCAGTAGCCAATGACTACGGCACAACATTGGGAATACACTTATTAGTAGTTTATTAATATCGAGAGATCAAAAAAAAAACTGTTCCTCAGCGGGCTGTGGAAATTCAACTTATGACTAATATGTTGGTGGCACTGTAAGTCTATGTCAAATTCGAGGTTAGCAGGTTAGTTTTTGCGTCATTCTATGTCATAACTGACGGAAAGCCTAACCTGATAACTTCGAATTTGACATTGACGTACAGTGTCACCAACATATTATTTATGCGTTGAATTTCCACAGCCCGCTGAGGAACAGTTTTATTTTGGATCTCTCGGTACAATATGATACAAAATTTCAATTAATAGTAAACTTCAGCTATCGAGCATTTGGTTTTTTAAGGTACATATTTAATTAGAATAGCGAGCAGAACTTACCGTGCAAATGATATATCTTATATTGTTGGTTTTGTTAAAATAAAAAACATTTCCAATTAAGTTAACGTGCATTTTTATTTTTTTATCGAGCATTTAGTATTTTTTTAGCTTGCAAAATGCATCGGGATGCATTTATTCGTGGATTGGCCACTAGTCCAGAGATATTAGAAAAAATAAAAGCAAAACTTCGGAAAAATTCCCGGAAAGCTGGATTTTGGTATGGGACTTTATATTGTGGTTTTAAACAATATGTCAGAAGTCCCCATCGATCCGAGTGCCACTAAAAATTTTACGCTTGGTCAAAGGTCACAAAAAACGGCGTTTCGTGAATATCTCGTTAACGGTCACCTTTACAGAAAAATAATTCATTTCACATTTGTAGCTTACAAAATTTCATACAAAAAAGATATCATGACTTTTATTCGTAAAAGTAACCGTTTTGGAGATAATTCAATTGACAGAGTTGAAACCTTTATGTTTCTCATGAAACGTGCACTTTTTTCCAAACCACCTTCGAGGTATACTTGGCGCGCCGAACAAATAGAGTTAAGCAGGCAACCCAAATGACATATTACAAAGCTTGCTAGATTTCTATTACCATTAAGGATCAGAGATGGCTGTTGTTATAGTTAGAACTAATTCAAGTGTCATTAAATAATATTGTGAGGTTATAATGCGAATATAAATTTCGACCAACTTAAAAAGCAAACTTGACATTTGTGCAATTGAAAATATTTAGGCCTGTGGCCTGCCTTTGTTTAAACACGTTTCCCGATGCGATAGTACATTCTAAAAACAGTTCTTTGGGGTTCCTGCCTGCAGTTTAAAAATCAGCCATTTTCAAGGACTAATTTGTGCATTTCGATTGCTGTTTTCACAGTTAGGTACATGTAAATATAAAATATTGACTTATAAAGTAATTTCTTAAGGAAATTTTAATTATTTATAGAGCTGCCTTCATTATGAGTAACCCTAAGAAACTAATTTGTAGTCAAGGACCTGAAATAATATGAAGGAAGAATCAAGTAGGACTCCTGCAATTTCTTTCAGTCTTTTGCAAGAATGAGTGGCTAAAGCAACCGGTGTTGGCGTAAATACAGTTAAGCGAATTGTTAAAGAAGCCGAACCAAGTGGTGGAAGAAAATTTACTACTCCAAGAAAACCAATTACTAAACCTAGCCCCAGGTCATCTGTCGATCTATATGAAGAAGAAGTAATCCGAAGCGTGTTCTATAACTTTGCGCAAATCCATAAAAAGCGACTTACAGTGAAAGCTGTGTTCGAAGCCGTACAAAATGAAGAAGGGGGGTGTTAATTTCAATGACAAGTTACATTCCTTTAGGCGATTAGTGCATAGAATGGGTTTTCAATAGATAAAATGTCACGACAATAGGCAAGTTCTCATAGAGAAGAGAGAAATTCCAGCAAAACGTATTGAATTTGTGTGTACACTGATGAAACGTACTTGCATAGCTCCCATACTGTTCTAAATTTTGGGATGATGGCACCAACAGCTGTTTAAAATCCCCTGTCGGTAAAGGGCAACGATCGATTATTCTTCATGTCAGATGTAAAAAGGGTTTCGTACCAAACTTTGTATTGATGTTTAAATCAGGACTTATGAGAAAGGCAATTACCACGATGAAATGACCCATCAAAATTATGTCAAGTGGCTGAAAGAAAAATTATTGCCGAATCTTGAAAAAGATCCATTTTGGTCATCAATAATACATCGTATCACAATTTCTGTACTGAGCCGAATCCAACATTCGTTTGGAAAAAGCAGAAATGCAAAAGTGGTTATTAGTAAGAAACATTTATATTAAGTTGTACGAAACAAAAAAGAAAATTACATAAACCTACACATAAAGGTTATATGATGGAGAAATTATTAGTCGAACATCTTCCCGCGTAGTCCTTGAATTACCCTCTTACCATCCAGAACTAAACCCGATTGGGAAAATGTGGGTGTCAGTAAAGAACTATGTTGCTGCAAATAACACATTCAAATTAGACGACATCAAAACTTTAGCAGAGAATAAATTCAGGAATTATGCATGACAGAAGAAATAATTATTATAGTAGACGACAGCGGTGAATCAGGTTCTAATCTATCGTCTGAACAAGGAGATGACTGTGTTAAAGATAATTTAGGTTACTAACTGTTAGAATAATCTATATTGTATTTTTTTACCATCTATTTGTTTAGTTGGCTGTAATGTTTTGTAATGTATTTTATGTATTTATCATTTGTTCAGATATAAAAATAATTTCAAAAACTAGAAAGTCATCAGATTTTTAAAATTATGGTTTTTATATTTTGTAAATCTAAATAATAGTAATTTATTATACAAGACGATAAAGTTAAATTTTATCCAAGAGTGAATCGTTTTACGTCGAGACGAAGTCGAGACGTTAATGATTCAAGAGTGGATAAAATTTAACTTTATCGTCTTGTATAATAAATTACTATTATTTAGATTTACAAAATATAAAAACAATAATTTTAAAAATCTGAAGTTCAAAAGAAAATAATGACAGTCAATCACATTTCAAAATGTCAGTAGCTAGATTGGGTTGCTACGATAATGTGCAGCTGTCATATTTAATTTAAACAAAATTAATTACTTTTTCCACGACCGGGAGTAGAAGTCCGTTTCTATAGCATCAAAATTGTGACAGAAGTAGAACATTTGCGCCCTAGAGACTAAATAAGACAAAAATTTCCCTAGGGAGTTTTTATTATGACTGACACAACAATTATGCCAAAGTCGAGGTTATCAGGTTAGGTTTTGCGTCAGTTTTGACACAAACTGACGCAAAAACTAACCTGCTAACCTCGAATTTGACATAATTGTGAGCTCTTGTCATAATGACTTACAGTGCCACCAACTTTAAAATTTACCATAGGTTACTAATTTTAAAATAATTGTAACTAAAATGTCAATAAATGACGTTTAAAAGAACGGGTTTTTCGTTTTTAATCTTCCTGCAACGTGAAAAAAATAGTATATGCAACTCGGAGAGAATGCTATTTTGCTTCAGTGCAATTTCTGACACTCGGGCTTCGCCCTCGAGTCAGAAATTGCACCTCAGCAAAATAACGCATTTCTCTCCCTTATTGCATAATCTACTATTATCTATAAGCCGTTCACGACCTTTTTGGGACAGAGTTGGCTATGATTTTTTCTTTTCATGTTGGACTAACTGATTCGATGATGTAGCGGATGCAATTTTTTTTTCTGTCAGTGTCTGTTCGACATTTTCTTGCCACCACATTGCCAGATTTATTATTTTAAATAAATTATTTATCAAATGTGTAAAAATAATTTTCAATTCCGTCAAAGGAAAAGTCAAAATGCCCAAAATAACTTTGTTACAACAAAAAATTTCCATTAAACGATGCTAGTTTCAATTTAAAAACAACAGACGAAATTTAAAAGAATGGGAGTTGATGTGGAGACTAGAGAATATCCGGCAACAATGTACCTATTCAGAAAATATAACCTTAAACTTAAAACAAACTAACCTAACACATAAAGTGTCAATTTCCATTAGGGAGTTTAGTTGCCACAGAGGTTCTGCCAACAAAATTACTAGATGGTCATAGCCTCACCTGACCCAAAAAGATCGTGAACGGCTTATATCCTTGATGTTAAAGTGCTACTTTATCTACGCTTGCTGTTAAAGTAAAACTTGTCCTTTTGTTTTGAGTTGATAAAAGCACACTTTAACATGTGCTGTAGAAAAAATAGTATTTAACATTACAAGCCAGGTAAAACAGGTTTTACTGGCGATAGGATTGGGATGACTGGCGAGCCGTTAGGCGAGCCTGTCATATCCTTGAGCCAGTAAAAATGGTTACCTGGCGTGTATTGTTGAATGTTTTATTTGTTCCTCACTTGTAAATAACTAGAAATTCACAATTTATTCAAAATGTCAAACTGACAAGCAACTAAATTAATCTATATGACACATACATATCATTTATCTATGAGCACGCTTGTAAAATATAACTGGCTAGCCAGTAAAAAATTTACTGGCTAGCCAGTTAAGAAACATTTTCAAGGTGAATACAGTGACTTGATAAATTGATGTTTACAAGTGAGGAACAAATAAATATGTTTATTCACCTTGAAATTTTTTTTTAACTGGCTAGCCAGTAAAAAATCTACTGGCTAGCCAGTGATATTTTACAAGCGTGCTCATAGATAAATGATAGCGTGCAAAGCCAGAGTTGTCTTCCTTAGTATGTGTCATATTGATGAATTTAGTTGCTTGTCAGTTTGACATTGTGAACAAATGGTAAATTTCTAGTTATTTACAAGTGAGAAACAAATAAAATATTCAACAAAACACACCAGGTAACCATTTTTACTGGCTCAAGGATATGACAGGCTCGCCTAACGGCTCGCCAGTCATCCCAATCCTATCGCCAGTAAAAACTGTTTTACCTGGCTTGTAATGTTAAATACTATTAATTACAAACATCATAAAAGTGACAACTTATATGACTTGATTCACAACGTAAAAGCTTTGATTATAATTATAATCATAGGTACAGGTAGTACTTTAGCTGATTAGACGTATAAAGTTGCTACTTTATCTATCTAATCATATAAAATAAGAAGATCACGCATTTCAACAATATAATTTAATTATTAGTTGTTACTTTTATTCATCGTAACCATGGAAAAATTATTTCCAATGTATCACGATTCTACCTCTATCTTGATTCCTTACATTCCTACAAAATTATTGTTTTCTAATTTCCTTACTTTATTGCAATTTAAGTGTTCATTTGAAAATAAAATTGTATATGTTATTTGCAATAAAAATTGCTTTCAGAGCTTCAACTGCTACCAGCCTCAACAGAAAGCTTTTATAAACGTATTTATTTCTTTTAATATTAAAACTTCTGAAGAGAGATATAATTTTTAGTTGTTTTATGGTTTAAAACAGTAACTGTGATATCATTTTATCAAGTGTTTCAATAGTACCTCTCTAAAGGGTGTCGCTAAAACTCCTGTACAAAACGCAAGCACATATTCCTGAGGGTAAATTATGACGATCTAGCCCAACTCACCGTAGTCCAAAAGTTGATAGTTTCCAAAATACAGGGTGTGGGTTATTATGACTTACTTTTTTTTAAATTTTATCTTAATGATAGCAGAATCTGCACGAAATTTGGTATTAATGGTTTTTTTTTTGGATGAGAAAACCAGATCTGATCACAGTTTTGTGAAGTTTGAAAAAAATCGTTGGAGCCGTTTTTGAAAAAATCGAAAAAAACTGAAAAATCACAAGAGTAAACACCTACTTCCGGTTATGCGATTTTCGTCAAAAGCTTGCTGTCGCATCTACAGAGTACACAAAACTTATATATGAAGTTTCAACGCCATACCTCTTTTCGTTTTTGAGATATTCTGTTCACGGACAGACCAATGAAAAAAAATATGTTTTTTGGGTCCAGGGGACACTAAAACGCGAAGATCTGTTGAAAACTCAATTTCGAATTTTTGGGGTGAATCCAATACTTCCTTTATTTTAAAAGGAAGTAAAAAGGTATACTTGGTAGGTGTTGCTTCGAGCAATCGTTTCTAAGATAATTGAATTTAAATGTTGTACTGCGTCCCGAAACTTGTTGTTTTCCTTCCCACATTATCCAGGCTTAGAACTGGTCCAAAAAAATTGGACCGTGTTTAAAGGCCAACAACAATAAAAGTTTACGTAGCAACGAGTAAATAATGATAGGCATCGTCATTAATTACAAAAGAGTATTATCAAACAATTCAATTTGACCAACCTTTATTGTTTAATTTAAAAATTTTACATGTTTTGCTATGGCTGTATCTTACACTTACGCGCAGATAAAGTAGCAACTGTGGCAACTTTATACGTCTAATCAGCTAAAGTACTACCTTTACCTATGATTATAATTATAATCAAAGCTTTTACGTTGTGAATCAAGTCACATAAGTTGTCACTTTTATGATGTTTGAAATTAAACATATTTTATTTAGATTTACAAAATATAAAAACAATAATTTTAAAAATCTGATGACTTTCTAGTTTTTGAAATTATTTTTATATCTGAAGAAATGATAAATACATAAAATACAATACAAAACATTACAGCCAACTAAACAAATAGATGGTAAAATAATACAATATAGATTATTCTAACAGTTAGTAACCTAAATTATCTTTAACACAGTCATCTCCTTGTTCAGACGATATATTAGAACCTGATTCACCGCTGTCGTCTACTATAATAATTATTTCTTCTGTCATGCATAATTCCTGAATTTATTCTCTGCTAAAGTTTTGATGTCGTCTAATTTGAATGTGTTATTTGCAGCAACTGACACCCACATTTTCCCAATCGGGTTTAGTTCTGGATGGTAAGAGGGTAATCCAAGGACTATGCGGAAAGATGTTCGACTAATAATTTCTCCATCATATAACTTTTATGTGTAGGTTTATGTAATTTTCTTTTTTGTTTCGTACAGCTTAATATCGAGAGATCCAAAAAAAAAACTGTTCCTCAGCGGGCTGTGGAAATTCAACGGCTTTTTCCAAACGAATGTTGGATTCGGCTCAGTACAGAAATTGTGATACGATGTATTATTGATGACCAAAATGGATCTTTTTCAAGATTCGGCAATAATTTTTCTTTCAGCCACTTGACATAATTTTGATGGGTCATTTCATCGTGGTAATTGCCTTTCTCATAAGTCCTGATTTAAACATCAATACAAAATTTGGTACGAAACCCTTTTTACATCTGACATGAAGAATAATCGATCGTTGCCCTTTACCGACAGGGGATTTTAAACAGCTGTTGGTGCCATCATCCCAAAATTTAGAACAGTATGGGAGCTATGCAAGTACGTTTCATCAGTGTACACACAAATTCAATACGTTTTGCTGGAATTTCTCTCTTCTCTATGAGAACTTGCCTATTGTCGTGACATTTTATCTATTGAAAACCCATTCTATGCACTAATCGCCTAAAGGAATGTAACTTGTCATTGAAATTAACACCCCCCTTCTTCATTTTGTACGGCTTCGAACACAGCTTTCACTGTAAGTCGCTTTTTATGGATTTGCGCAAAGTTATAGAACACGCTTCGGATTACTTCTTCTTCATATAGATCGACAGATGACCTGGGGCTAGGTTTAGTAATTGGTTTTCTTGGAGTAGTAAATTTTCTTCCACCACTTGGTTCGGCTTCTTTAACAATTCGCTTAACTGTATTTACGCCAACACCGGTTGCTTTAGCCACTCATCCTTGCAAAAGACTGAAAGAAATTGCAGGAGTCCTACTTGATTCTTCCTTCATATTATTTCAGGTCCTTGACTACAAATTAGTTTCTTAGGGTTACCCATAATGAAGGCAGCTCTATAAATAATTAAAATTTCCTTAAGAAATTACTTTATAAGTCAATATTTTATATTTACATGTACCTAACTGTGAAAACAGCAATCGAAATGCACAAATTAGTCCTTGAAAATGGCTGATTTTTAAACTGCAGGCAGGAACCCCAAAGAACTGTTTTTAGAATGTACTATCGCATCGGGAAACGTGTTTAAACAAAGGCAGGCCACAGGCCTAAATATTTTCAATTGCACAAATGTCAAGTTTGCTTTTTAAGTTGGTCGAAATTTATATTCGCATTATAACCTCACAATATTATTTAATGACACTTGAATTAGTTCTAACTATAACAACAGCCATCTCTGATCCTTAATGGTAATAGAAATCTAGCAAGCTTTGTAATATGTCATTTGGGTTGCCGGCTTAACTGTATTTGTTCGGCGCGCCAAGTATAGAGTACAAAGTTCTTTTTTTTAATGTGGGTTTCCCAGTAGGCTGAATCCACGTTTATTTTTGTTTGAAAAATGTTTATTTTTAAAACAAATATATTATAAACTTGTTCATTAATCAATTTTGGATTCAAAATAGAAGTTATTAATCTGAATAATTAATCTTCAGACTCTATTTGAATCTGTATGCTTTCCTCTTCATCATCTTTTTCTTGTTGTTGTTCTTCTTCTGCTGTCTTCTGTATTCCCACAGATTCGGTTGGGAAACGTGATGGATCATCTGCAGTGGAGTCGCAATTATCGACGTCGTTTATATCGGGTGTTACATTTAAGCAAGATTGACCTTGGCAATTACCACAAACTGGTGAACAATATAAACCAACCTTTCTGCAGCCGCAGTTTAAGCTACAGCCCTTGGTGCAATTACAAAAAAATAGTATTCAGCAGAATGTCTGGAGCAGGTGGAAGCAGAGTTTGAATTGACTCCAAAATGTTATCCAGTAACGTTCATCCCCCGTCTTCAGGAGTAAGCTCGTTCGTTACCCAGTCATATTTAAACCTGGTAAACTAAATATTGGCGGAAGAATAGATATGTGAACAGCTTTTTTGAGCTGTGTAGATTTTACAAAAGTTGAATATCTGTGGGTATCAATAGATAGGTACTTCTTTTACTGGGGCGTTATTCATAGTCAGAAGAAAACGAATTCCATTGTTGAGCATCACGTCTGGAGAACATTCTGTCTTAGTAAATATGTCTGCTTGATTTATTAATTTCTTATTTATTTCAAATAAGTTGAAGACATTCATTTTACCTTTCTTAAAAATTGCTGAAGTAGTGTCGCAACCTGCCATTGCATGTAATAATAAAATATGATCTTGATTCTTTGAAAATGACTTCAAACTTTGTGAAGAATACATTTTCGATTCTATTTTTGCTTTTCCAGGTTTCAAAAAATAAATCACTTTATCAACAGGGGTTCGTGCAATCGATATTACTAATAAGTCTACGTCTTCACCTACAACAATACTTGTTCTAATATCGGATTCTTCGATTGCTATTTCAATGATGCCATCATCATCATTTTGAGCTTGTTTTACATTTACATTAGCAGCTTCATATTTTTCGCATAACAGAGAAATGAATCGATGCTTGTTGTTTGCATTCCCTAGGAATTTTTCTTGACTCGTTGGAAGAATCATGAATCGATCAAAGAGAATTTCAGGGGATGAAGAAACTTTTGCACATCGACGACGTTGCTCTGCAGCTTTAATATTTTTTTGATTATCGTTATAACCATCGAATACAATTATGACATTATGACCATAATGTCTATGTACAAAATGTACATATGGACAAAATTGATTATAAACGTGGATTAGGTTTACTGGGAACACCACATGAAAAAAACGCACCTTGTAGTCTACCTCGAAGATGGTGTTTAAGAGAGTGCATGTTTCATGACAAACATAAAGGCTTCAATTCTGTAAATTGAATTATCTCGAAAACGGTTACTTCTACGAATAAAAGTCATGACATCTTTTTTGTATGAAATTTAGTAAGCTAGAAATTTGATAATTCATATTTTTCTGTGAAAGTGACCGTTAACCATATATTCACAATACACCGTTTTTAGTGACCTTTGACCCCGCGTAACATTTTTTGCCGCACTCTGATCGATGGGGACTTTTGAAATTTTGTTTAGAACCACAGTCTCCAGGTTCATACCAAAATCGAGCTTTCCGGGAAATTTTTCGAAGGGCAATGTCTAATTTCTCTGGACTACACAGGTTTGAAAGCTCCTACAACTCGTGGTCCACGATTTGTCCTGTTACATGCAGGATGCAAAAACGGGTTTATTGATGGAGCAGAGCTGACTTTTTTGGCTAAGAAAAATACCCAAGATTACCATGATGAAGTGGATGGACCCAACTTCGAAAAGTAGTTCGAACATCAGTTGATTCGGAATCTACCAGAAAAAACTGTTGTTATGGAAAATGCGTCTTACCACAGCAGAAAGTTAGAGCAAATTCCGAAGAGTACTTCAAATAAAGTCGAAATTCAGGCATGGCTTCGGTCTAAAGATTTATTTTTTAAAAAGAACTATTTAAAAAAAGAATTGTTGAAAGTAGTCAATACCTTCAAACGAAACTATGATGGGTATAAAATAGAAGAAATTGCAAAAAGGCACAATGTGAAGATCTTGAGACGCCCTACCATTGCGGACTGAATCCTATAGAATTGGTGTGGAGTGAAGTAAAAAGGTATTTAATTTAAATATTATGGTAAACACTGTTTAATTTTGACATTTATTGAATTGTAATGCAGCAAAAGCTCCCAAAATGTCATTTAAATTAATTTTTAATGTTATCAAAGATCGACACCCAAGATATTATAAATACATAATTAAATTAAACATCCTTTGCTTAATTAGTTTATTATCCCTAATTTTCTTATTTTAAAATTATAACATTTCCACAATTTATCACCATCTTTTTAAATTATTTATTATTAATCTTTAAAATAGTAGATTATGCAATAAGGGAGAGAAATGCATTATTTTGCTGAGGTGCATTTTATAGACAGTGGCTAATTTCGCAACGTGATCATAACTGTGATCAAGGCTTCCCGTAATAAACGAAACAAATATTTCCAAAGCCTGCAAAGGAAGAACATCATAACCTCACTTTGTAACAAATTTCAAAAATGACAGCTTCATATTTTTTGCTGTTATAATATACATAACTTAAAAATTCCCAAGGCACCTTTGATGAACTTTCTTTTTGCTCATACAATAGTATTTTATAGACTGTTATGTATAGCCTATTGATCAAGAGAGGCAAAGGGCGTTTGGTAGTCAACAAAAGCCAAGTATTTAAATCAAGGTTGTATTCAACTGACTTTCCGATCAAATCTCATTGTCAGGAGATGGTCGCAAGTTTTTCCGGAAACTCTCTTTTGCTCCATTGGTTTTACTCTGCACTTTCGATTATAATTTAAATATTTCTGTCTTTTTGTTTGAATGCTTTCTCTACTTTCTTCTGTATTCTATGATTTTATGTTTTAGTTGTTCACCATGTATACTTCTAAATTTACGATTTAGTTATCCCTTCGCCTTTAGCATTCTACGATTACTACTTATGATAAACGAGTTCATTACAGATACGCCATGTACTATTTTCTTGCCGTGAGGTGTGATGCAGTCGATTTCATTCATTGTTTGTTAACCAGGACCAGGACTCAGCAACATCCATTTTTCGTCGTATTTTCTATTTGGAAAGCGAATTTATTCCCATAATCTTCTTGTCCTCGTATGTTTCAGAAGAAGCTCTTCTATTACTTTGTTAAGACCGGTTTAAAATCCCGCACTTGCATTTTAAATATCTTTTATTTCAAATATTGGCAATTCCGTGCTACCCCTTCAAATTCAAATGCCGAAGCTTCCCGCTCGTTCTAGTATAGTGCAATTTTGATCGCTTGTCCGTGTGCGATCCGGCACACATATTTAGCACGGCGAATTGCTTTTGGCTCAAAGAAGCGGTTATAATGTTGTGTTAGAGCGAATCAGGGAAAGCAAGCGAAAAGACCTCATACCTTTTTTTTTCTTCAGCCCGCGTCTTAAAACTTAACGCCTCGAGGCATTCACCCAGTGGCAGCGTTGCGAGGTAGTTGTGCAGTGTCGACCTCACGAAGGCTTCGGCGGGCTCGAGATTGTTTTCAATATTAATATGAAGCTGTTCATGTGCTTTTTGTGGTGATTTTCATTGTAAGTGATTCAACGTCTGAAGCTAATAGCGTAGGTTGTGTGCAGAAAAATTTCCCTTGGCGGGATGTGTGTGTTTTGGCAGGAAAATCTTCTTCGTTGTGTAGTAGCAGATTGCGTATATTTAACGCCTTAGCGGATTTTTGCGTGAGAAATTTCCGGACTGCCAATAAATTGTAGGGAACTGCAGTAATTAATTAGACGTCGTTTTGCCCTCTTTCCAATGCTTGTCAGTACACAGTCCTTCCTGCAAAACTTGGTCTTTTGGGAGTTCGTTTGATAACGTTTCGACGAGATGAAGGGCTTTCGGCTACAGGAATCAGCAACTTTGCAAGGCATTATTGAGTTGCTGTAATCTACTATTTGTTTTGCTTGGGTACTTTAGAACATCTGTACGATGATATTGTCTTGAAAGTGACGTATTTGGGAATCGACGCCAGTGACCTACTTTGAGAGTAAACTGTTATTATTGTTGCGTCAGAACATACAATTAACCTTTTTTAATGTTTATATACCAACATCTACGGTCGTCTGGTACATATTCTACTTGAAACCGGCTTTCTTCAATATGGCTCATACCTCAGTCGTACGATTTCGAAGGAATAATTATATCATTGGATATTGTGGAAGATAAGCCTAAATGTTAAGTTTAACAATACCTTCAGTATAAAAACTAGACGGGTTCTTATTGTAATAAAAATCAGAAAGAAAACATTTTTTATCGAAAATAATTTAAATTTAATTTAAGTGCATTGTGAAGAAAGTAGTAATACAAAAACAATAGATAGATGTAACAGCAGTATTTGAAGATTTGGCAGTGACGGCCTTATGCTGCTCATGAATATCGACGATATGCATTCTTGCCGAGGGTATCGTGTTGATTATAAACTTCATCTGCGTATCTACTTTTTCGTACATAGATACGTCTGTATTATAGTCTGAAGGAGATTGCCGTCCCGAAGACGTGATTCCATATATAACTGGTTTTTTATTTATGTAACATACGAAGGGGCCTCCAGAATCTCCTTCTAGTGGATGCCCATCTAACCACTTTGTTTCGGAATAAAATTTATTGGGAACAGTGAAAGGTATATCCGTAAGAAGTTCATTTTTCGTCTTGGATTTCACAAGAGCATAAAGTAAGTGAGTATCAAATTCAGAACCACCGTTGTCATCGGGTTTTATCATTCCTGTTCCCATAATGGTACCAATTTTACATCTTGTTATAATAGCACCAATATTTGGTGAAGGCAAATAAGCTACTCGGACATATTTATACATGGCGTAAGGTCTCTGCAATTTGCCAAGAGCAATGTCGTTAATGGCTCCTACCTGTACCACTGTACCATCTGGCAGCGGCACATTCAGTTCGGTATAGTTTTCATGGATAATCAACTGTTTGATGCTGTTTATATCAGCGTCAGGGGGATCTCTTAAATTGGTTCCCATAATTACAGACGCATTAATGACTTTCGCTGGTTCTGACACTTTAAAACAGTGTCCTGCCGAGAGTATCCATTCCGGAAGAATCAAAGTTCCTCCACATGTAAAGGTGACAACAGCCGATTCGTTACTGTGAAAACTAGATTTTTCAGCAAAATGAAAGATGTGTCGTATATAGTTACCTACATTTGAACATTGATATACA